>JAGSMT010001082.1:0-38717 GCA_029286875.1 Lamproptera curius | reverse complement strand
TTGTTTAACTTTAAACTCTGTTCAAAGTCTGAGCAACAGTGCTAATTTGCGTTAAAGCCCATTAAACTAATTCACAATTCGAGGTTGTCAGAAATTAGGAAATAATCAGAAGGAATAAATGATGTCTTTTAGTCATCAAATTAAATAAGGTTACAAAACAAAAGAATTTTATAATATCAAGTCTTATGTGTACCAACAAATAGCATTTTAAATTGTATTTAATTTAAGTTCTATTGACATAAACCACTGGAATTTTTGTGAGTTTTCTAATGTTTACTATGTACTAAATCACTGGACATAAGACTCACCCACCTCATCATAGTCAGATATAAATGCTCGAAAACTACTTTGAATTGAATTTGGTCAAAACTGGCACCAAATAATGAGTAAACTTTTTAATGGAGTAATTTAAGAAAAACATATAAAGTATTGAAGAGTATTCAATTTTATGTAGTAGGAAAAACAAATTCGGTACGATGCCAGTTTAACTTATAAAATCCAAAGCAACAATTTTCCTGTTCAAATAAAATTTAAAAAATGATCCCTACAATTTCCAAAATCAGCATGGTGTTATGAATTTTACAATGGGTGCTTTAACACATTTTATAAAACATCATTAATTCTAAACTCTGTTCATAATTCTAAATGCATGAATTTAGCTCACTGTTAAAGTTATATTAAAATTGAATCACAATGAGGTTTGAGAAATTAGTAATAATTAGCAAAATAAATGGTGCTTTTAATTATCAAATTATATAAGCTTTCAAAATTAAAGAATGCTATAATAAGTTTTTTGACTTGTATTTAATTGAAGTTCCACGTGCTTTGTATTAGTGACATCTTTTGTTTGTATGTCTAATATACAAAGCGTTATCTTGAGCAGACTCAATCAAATATTACCAAAGGATTCTAAAACCTTATTTAAATTCCATTTATCGGCTATATTGGATATCAACGTGCTTTTGTATGTGTTAATTAACAGGACTTTTTAATGTCTTACAAAGCATATTTAACCAACTTTTTAATAGAATAGGGTTCCCTTCCGCATATATTTTTGTCCGGTATTTTATAATTTAAAGTAAAATCGTTTAAAATATATTTAAATTTACACAGTCAATTCTATATATTTCAAATCATTCAACGTCATGTGATCCTGATAGATATAATAACGTTTTGCTAAATTTTACGTCTTGATTGGTCAATAGTTATTTTTATGTATAAATAAATGTATAATTATATACAAAAATGTATGTTATGTATAATTATAAATGTAGCAAGAAACCTCCGTGGTCTAATGATAAGGGCGTGTAATTTAAAAACCGGAGGTCATGGGTTGGAATCCTGCGGGGACCCATCAAATTTTCATTGTTGCTTCCTAGTCGGTTAGTGCAATTTGGGCGAATATCCAATCGTCTGAAAAGTAATTTAATCCATGCGTCGGATGGGCATGTAAAAAAATGGTCCACCCACCAACGCGCATTGGACCAGCCTGGTGGGATACGGTTCAGAATCCCCCTAATGGAGAAGGCGTGCAATAGAAAGGGCCTATGTACAGCTATGGTAACATAGGCTAGATGATAAGCAATAAACTATTCAATGCTGCTAGAAAACATATATTACATATATTTTATATTTTGAAAAGTCAGCCTTGGCTCATATAAAATTAGCGTTAAAGATGCATTTCCTTCCAAGCATATCACTTTATATCTAGTAGTCATTCTTCTTGTTTTGTAATTTCATTAAAAATGTATTCGTACACATTGTCGCTTACTTCACTATTTCTAGGTAGACAAATAAAACCAATTTAGTGGAGTGCGCTGTTAGATGTTTGTGTTAGTTGTTTGATTTGGAAGAATGATGGGTCTTCAACATTAAAAAAATAAGACAAGCTTACTGAAAATACTGAAATCACAAAACATTTAAAAAACATAATAAAATATATACTTATGAGTCAACAGTCTTTTAAATTTTGATGTGTTAAAAAACGCTACATTGTGAAAATATAATAGCCATATTTTCTTTTTGACAGAACTTCAAAATTATATTTTTTGGATCACGTTAGCATATTTAATGTTTTTTTCATTCCTTCACATAATTCTGAATTGAGTACGTTGAAGAACGCAGCGTTCTATAAATGAACGGACGACGAAATGGCCCCCTATTAGTCCTTTTTTCATTTTAATGAATGAATTTAAAAAGTAATTTTAGTGTGGGTTTATTTTTGAATATAATAAAAAAAGAGAAAAAAGTCGATGATACTTTTCTTGACATTTGACATGATAAAATAAATTACAACACAATATCGTTGTCAGAAAATCTTGAGTATTAATACTAAAAGGAAAATAAAATCAATAAGTACAGTAAAGTAGTAAAAACGAAAATAATTAATCAACCACAAACCGTGATATTATTAGTCTCTCGATCCTTTTTCTAGCATAGACCTAGTCATGTAGGACTAAATTGGGTTAAAATTTAACGCACATAATCATTATAATATTTGAAGAGGCGATTTGAATGTGACAAGGTGGGAGTACGGACTGGCAATTAATCATATTTAGGACCTTACGTTGTCGGTAGTCGAAATTGCAGGGGACAGACTTCCTAGAAGTAAGGCTCTCTTAATCAATTACATTTTAAAAGAGGCCTGACAGGTGGGACACGCAGAGTGCCGTTAGTGTACGAGGAACGAGACTGGACTTCATCTAATAGACCGGAAACAGATATAGCGAAGCCTCTGTACTCAATAGTAAGCGTACTGGCAGAAAGAACGAACTCCCGATGAAATTCTTAATCCTTTTTAAGAAAGTCGGCAGCATAAGGACACCATTTCGACAGATGTGAAACATCTTTCGAAGCGGATCTGCAAACTAATACATTGAGATGATTTCACATAATTTCTGACACACGATACAGCTTTCGACCAAAGAGTGACGACTTAAAGGGCTCCTTTTGATCTTGTCGCCGCAATGAAATTCAATATTGGCAAGAAGAATTTAGTTCGTGAATTTTTTATCAAATTAACAAGTTATGATTACCAGTTCAAACTCGCCTTCAGTTGTAAGGGAATTCACTAATAACTTCTGAGATATTCGTAATTTATGCATGGTGTTCATTGTAGGAACATTACTTAACTTATTGATTTACAGTACTTGTATAGTTATTTTTATTGACGATATATTATATTTTTTTGAACATATGCATATGTTTGTACAATAAAGAAATTTTATGTTAGCATAACATTATACTTTGTAGAAGTACAAAGTGTAAGCACCAATCTTAATTAAATCTAATCTGTTTTGTAAGGATGGGCCACATTCATGCATTGCAATGGGCCCATCCTTACTAAAACTGAACTGAAAACAACATAGTTTATTCGAGTCGTTGCCTCAAGATTTGTGCGGTGGCGTTTACTCAGCGATGCGTTAACATCCTTTAACTTTCCTTTCATACAATAAAACCATGCGGGATACCAGTAATTTTTTTTTCATGTGTAGCTGTAAAATTTTTGTATTACGAACACTAGGTACGAACGTTAGGTTTATGAGTTATTTTAAAAGGGCGCAAAGTAAAAATAAAACCTCTAAAACCAAATGAAAATAAGTAATAAGAATTTTTACATTTATTTATAAAAGTATTTTTATGTTCATCATCATCATTCATCATCAGCCTGTGATAGTCCACTGCTGGACATAGGCCTCCCCTAATACACCGCTACCCATTAGGGGGTTTTTGGACCGTATCCCACCACGCTGGTCAATGCGGTTGGTGGGTGGACCAACTCATTTACATGCCCATCCGACGCATGGATCATCCTACTTTTCAGACAATTAGGGTGATCGGCCCACATTGCCCTAACCAACTAGGAAACAACAATGAAAATTTGTTGAGTCCCAGCAGGATTCGAACCCACGACCTCCGGTTTCTAAAGCACACGCCCATACCACTAGGCTACGGAGGCAGTTAAGTTTTTTATGTTACATAAAATTATTAACTAGTGGTTTTGGCAAAACGTGTCTCACTTTTAAAAAAAATATTTGTTCTAATTTTTGGGGCGACAGCTAATATTTCTAACCCACAGCGATAAAAAAAGTCCAATGAATAACAAGACAAATATCGAGAACTTTTTTTTTTCAAATTAATTCAGAAATATTTAATTTATTTAACCGCCTCCGTGTGATATAAACCGTCGTCGTGGGTTCATATTCCGCGGCGGAACAAATTTAATATGTGACGATTACCTATTGTCTGAAAAGTAAGATGATCCAAGCGTCGGATGGGGATGCGAAAAGTCCCAGTTGTTGAGGCCATCTCTTGCAGTCGTTACAAAAAGTCAGTACCTTTAAATATAATTTACTTCTTCCTTCAATTTTAATCCACTGTCAAGACATTCATCCATACAATGCAGTTTACCATTTTTATTATAGCGGTCAGATGCCAGTAGCTCTACCTAAAGACATTGAGTTTCAGGTAAATCCACATAACTTGGGAAAAAGGACAGGTAAAAGAAAGATTCCACAATTATGTAATTTATGTACATTTTGAATAAAAACTTTCACTTCTTTTGTCTAGTTCATCGATGCCTCTAATAATCGGTTGTACCAGTTACAAACTGGTAGCTATTTTCTATCTAACGTACTCTGCTTCAAGTAACTTATATCGGATAGCGTCATCAGTAGTAATTTGCTAAGGCGGTAATTATTATAATATGAAAATTGCATTTTTTATTGCATTAATTGGGCATGGTAGTTATATCACAATAAATTGAGAGTGAAATGTTTTAATGGTACCAGAACTAAACTAAAGTGAAATTTGTTACCAAGTATAAGAGAAGTGAAACGAAATTTCTTTTGTACCTTTTTAATTTTTGATATATCCCGTCGTATTCGCTACAATTTCAATGTCATATTTTGATAATTTAATAAAAAAATATTAAATAATATAACACAACGTCGGTAATATTTGTTTTGTTTTGTAATTATTCTTATATTCAGACTTTAAAAAAGTTCCGGCTAGTTGGCTGAAAAACTCTCTTTAAATATAAAGTCCTGATTTTGCATTGAACTTCTGCATTTGATTCATTTTCCATCTTCGTTGATGTAACCAATTTACAACAATTTTAACTCAACTTCTTTTGGATTCTACTTCAAATTATTGTGTAACATTTGCATATAGCAATATTGACAGAAATAAAATCATAAAAGTGATAATAATAATTAATGTGTATAATATATTGTATCTTCGCCACACGGAGGAAAACAAACATTTTACAAAAAATAATCCTTTTTTTTAATAAAATACTCCGTGACGAGGGTCTGTGCCCACGTTGTAGCCGAGATGTTTCCGGGGTTCATTACTTTCGGTTTTAAATAGCAATATATCAATGTCTATGTATCGTGGCAAAAATCTTAGGAATCTTATTTGAACTGTTGTTCTTATAGTTATAATGGTTTTACCTAAACAATGCTTGCGCTAATACTGTTTCTTACTTGTTTAAACTACAAAAGTGACATATTTTTATTGAACATTAATGCTGGTAATAAATTTTAAAAATCTGTTAGCTAAACCAATGGCATGATGAAATGAATATTTATAAATACAAATCTGAGTACGCAAATAAATATTCATAAATATTCTAAAAAAAAAAATGATACGTGAGGAAAATATCTCAAACGTTAGGAAAAATTATATAATTTTTTATTTTAGATTAGCATGAAATAATGTTTTCGTATTTCTTTAACTAACTCATTTAAGATTTCTTTCAATAAGAAGATATCTTCTCTTCAAAAAGAGTTTGTAAGGCCTCTTGTAAGTATCTATTACAACTCTTCCGATGAAAAGATGTAAAAAGTTTGACTAAGGACGGACAACTTTTGTTTAAATTTATAAGCTTTATTACGTTTGAAGGCTCAATTTGAGTTTTCAAGAAAAAGATTTTGTAACAAAAATAACTTGCTTTAAAGGGATTTTATTAAAATTATTAAAATAAATAATAAGTTCATAAATATTTACAATATTTTCATTCTAAGCAATGGTATGACGTAAAATTTAAGGATTTTATGAAGTAAGTATGTTTTGACATTAGTCTTCTGAAAAGAATAAGCTTTTATAAGTATATGAAGATTTACAAATAAAAGTAAAAGCATTAACTAATCTGCTAATACATTGAAAATTTAAAGTAATTTTAATTTCGTGCCAAACGTACCCATTTTTACCTCATTTCACTTGTAGAATGGCCACAAATTTAAACGAAATATAAAATGCAATTACAGTTAATATTTTGATATGATATAAAATTCAAATACTCAACTATATTAATTTGAGTGCGAAGTACTTATTTATTTTTTGGCTAGTATACAAAATCGAATTTACAAGTTGAATAAAATGGTTTGTTTGGAGCACAGTATTATAAATTTAACCAAATAGCAGACTACTATAAATAAGCGAATGCACAGCAAATTGATTCTGTAAATTTCGAGGGATGTGATTGTTTTGAGCCACCATTTGCTTACTTAAATGCATATTCATAAAATTATCCTTCTCGTCTTATCTATATTGAAACGATTTTTTTGGTTAATACCAAACAGAAATGTACACTTTAAAAACAGTTTTAAAAAAGCAAATTATTAAAGGTAAGATCATATAAATGTATTCTGGCTAATCGACAAACAAATATAAAGTATATATAGTAAGTTTATTGGTAAGTCATAGTGAAATACTTTTAACTAGGTAAGACATTTTGACCGACGTTCAAAGGACATCTCGGTATAATACTCGGACTTGTTTTCTTTCAATATTTTACCTTGTCACTCCGCTTCTGGTGGGCTGATCTAGTTTATTAATTTTAAAGATAGTTCATTAGCTGTCATTGGGTCCCATTTTTTTAAATAATTTGATAGATATTTAAGAAAAGTAGGAAAATTACGGTGTCAGAATGAAAACCTGCTATCAAACCTGCAAACGCTGACTCAAGCTTAAGTAGAGCTTATTTAACTATATTTCACCATTATGTCAATTTTACTACTTGAATAGAGTCTCCACTAAACTCAGCAAGTGCATATTTCTATGTTTTAAGAATAACCAACAATAAGCTTTTAATGAAACAATTATAAAAATTGCAATCAGGCATATTCAAAGTTCATTCAAGATTATGCAGTTAAGTTTATATATAGTTAAGGTAACATGTACAATAAACGTGTCATAACGTTTAGTGTACATATAAACTTGACATTTTGAGATTTAAAATGCGGGGGCAAAAATCATGGGTCGATGTTGTTACCTGCTTGTATTACCTAATATGTTCTGTATTATTATTATATTTTGTAATAACTTGAAATACGTTGGCAGTGATCGCGACGCACATTGTACAGAAGCACGTCGTTACTGCATTATATTGCAGAAAATAGTCTTATGCTGTTTAAAATCGTAAAATTTTTTGTTAAAATTAGCTTAGAAAACGCCAAAGCCAGACGGGGTGATAACACTACACCGCTTAAAACTCTAGGCGTGTTTGTTGTTTAAACTTATATTTGGTGTACGTAAAGTTTATTGCAAGTTAAATGAAACAATCGGGACCAATCAGCAGTGTTAAATTTTTTTTTTTTAAACCGAGTAAAATTTGCTATTTGAAGTTGAGTATAACTTATTTTAAACTCTTTAATACATTGAATTTCGTGGGTAGGTGTCGAAAAGTTAACACGTTCTGTAAAGTCGCTCCTCATATTTTATTAAAATATTTAGCAATTTAGTATAAAAAAAGTTTAACATTGGTTTAAATTGTTTATTTGAGTGATACTTACATAAAACAGACAAGACTTATGTAATTTCAAATCATATCTTTTACCACCATCCTGCCAGCCTTACTATACCATACCTCCTTCACTTTGATAATAATCCATGTATGCTTGAGAATATGTCCAATTTGTTGGATATAATTAATACTCAAAACCGCCTTGAGGAAAATATTGCAAAAGACTTGATGACCTGCAGTCTCAGATTTCTAATGCAAGGGTCTTCCAAGGACACAAGTGTAAAGTTCAGAAGAGCTCCGTAGCTTTAGGAGCTGATTTTTGGCATCCTCAAATTACCTGAGAACAAATTAAGGGAATGCTCCAAACGGTAGACAACCTGGACACACACAGCCGCAGAAAGGCTCTAATTGTTTCTGGGGTTGCTGAAAAGAGAAGGAAGATTGTTCTAAAATGATTCTAGGTATATTCATAAAAATTTAGGACTTAATAACATACTTTATCTGACATAAAAGTATGCCATCGACTAGGGTCCCGGCAAACAACAACAAAGGCCCATATTAATTGGGTTTACTAATTGGCTATCAAAAATGATGTCTGGAGGGCCAAGACTAAGCTTAAGGGCCCAGCAATATCTGTGAAGGAGTTCCACACGCGGTAAGACAAAACAGTGTTTGTTAAAGCCCGCCTTCATTTTTGGATGCGTTCTGGTGTGGACACCAGCGAATCATACATGTGAAAACTTCCGAGGCATCCACAAAATCACCACCACTGACGAGCTCACTATCCTTACCCAAGTGGCCACAAGCCTCAACGAAGTCGCCTCACTAAAACATAAAATGGCAGCAGTTATAGTTCTTAATGCCATGTTTATATTATTATATTAGTCTTTTTAGTACCATTTTAAATGTGTATATTAGTTCAAAATAATAATGGCTCATTATTTGATTAGTTTCCTGCTTGCCCATAACTTTGGTTTATATTACATTTTGATTAAGTTATTTGTTATACGTTTATGATTTTTTTGTTTTATAACCTATTTATTTCTTATTTATATCTCGTATTCTTATATCTATGTTCGTCTTAAACTTATTTTCACTTTTAATAACTTATATTATTGCCTCTAGTCTAAGTAAGTAAACTTTTGTTTATAAATCTAACAATGCACAGGTTTAACAATAAATAACGTCATCATTTGACCGATTTGATGCTGTTCACTATTGTTGATTTGATTTGGGTGCGTTCCGTTTTTACTTTTTATTATCATTTTCTTTTTTATGTCACATATTTTTTACTTGTTTTTAAAATTGTGGTGTTATATAATGTTATGCAATTAAGTCTTAGTTAAGTCTTTATTTCTTTTTCTTTTGTATTTTTTTTCTTTTTCTTTTGTTATAAATTGTGAGGCTGGTGGGTGGTGCAGAAATGATCGTTGCTCCACAAATTGTTTAGCATTATATTTAAATAGTGTTATTATTTTATTATATATCTATTTTATTTATATTTATTTGTTATTTATATTATTTATATTATGATTGATACTGAAGATCACGATACATATTATTCAGCAAATGAATCTTTGACTTGGTAGTAGTCGATGAGTTTTGAATTCGATAGGTGTGAGTCATTAGGAGGTTTTAGATGAGGACATTTCCCAAAACCCATAATAGCTTAGTAAACATTTGTCACCTAAACTGCGCAGAGTATTCCCAGTCATTTAGCGATTTAAGCGAAGGGTTCTCCGACTCTAATGTACATGCCATCTTGATTTCAGAGTTAGTTAAAACGCATCTTCCTTCCACTTCGTTTTCTCTTCTGTTATGTTCTCATTCTGTAATGACCGTTTAGATAAAGGCGGAGGAGGCGTAGCTATTTATCTTAGGTCAGATCTCCCTATACAAAATCTTAGCCTCTTCCACTCCAAAACTATTCAGCAACTGCTGAATTTCTCTTTAGAAGTAACGCTTGAAGGTGCCAAATTAGTGTTGCTGTTGTTTATTGTCCCCAAATACGGAATATTTCACCGACTTTGAACTGGTATTAGAATCTTTGGGTTCAGAGTATGCAAACTATGTTATCATGGGCGACTTCAGACACCGAACCTCGCTCCAAATTCTCCACGTACCCATAAACTCCTCCACTTAGTTGAGTCAAGTGCTTTCCAATTTTAACTCTCAAGGCTACTCACCATAACCTCCTCTGGGGATGACACTGGCTTGACTTAATCCTATCATCGAATCCATCCTTAGTTTCCTTTCATGGTCAACATCCTACACCTGGCTTTTCCCACTAGACCTAATTTTGTTTCTTCATCCTAAAACCTCCTAAACCCAAACCAAAGGTTCATGCACGTCAGTCTTACTCAAAATTGAATGTGGAAAAGTTACTGAGGATGCTGGGAAAGTGGATTGGAGCGCTGTAACAAGGGACATACGATTGACGATAAGACTCAAATTTTAAACACCCTTATATCTGAGCTACTACGACATCCACGCTCCCTATAAAGAAGGTTAAGGTAGTCGACCACCAGCGCCTTAGCTAACTGAAGGCATTCGCATGGCCATGAGGCGTCGCGATCGTTTCTTTCGCAAATTCCAAAAAATTGCGTACTGATGAAAAGTGGTCCAGTTACAAATTGAGCATGTCAATCGGTGTAATCAGATGATACGCAACGCTAAACGCCGATACTTTCTGGATAGTATTACTAAATCAACTCTGCCTGATATCTGGAAGTTCGCGGAACTCCTAGGCATCGGTAAGTCGCAGTGACAAACCTTCCTAGTTCAATAACTTTAGATGAGTTAAACTTTCATTTTACTTCCACTACTTTTACGGATCATCCATCTGTTGAGTGACGTTACTTCACACTCAATGGTTTGACGCGACCTTCTATAGAATCTTTAATTTCTCACGTTACTTTGAGGAGATCAAAATGCCATCCATTCTATTAAATCCAATGCTGTTGGTTGTGACAAAATTAGCCGACGCATGATCATTCATCTATCCTGATTTCCTTCTCCCAATGCTTACCCATATTATTAACTTCTCTACTTTCTGGGACTTTCCATCCTTATGGCCAGTCTATCATCCAGCCGCTTCCTAAGTGCTCCAATCCTTCACTTCTCACGCATTATCGACCTATCTCTATTTTAGCCTTCCTTTCTAAGGTGCCTCGAGTTTTGTGTTCATAAACAACTTTCTCACTTCATATTCAGGAACAAGCTCATAAGTTCTTTGCAATCGGGTTTTGAAACCTGGTCAAGCACCACTACAGCCCTACTCAAAGTGACTGGCGATATAAAGTCGGGTATGGAATCCACCATGATCACAGTTTTGGTTCTACTTGATTTCACTAATCCTTTAATACCGTCAGTCATGTGACATCCTTCTTGCAATCCTCTCTCATTTAATGGTCTCTGAAGAATGCTTGAATGGTTCACCTTCATATCTTCGAGGGCGCCAACAATCGGTTAATGTGGATGAACATCATCACGTTGGTTAAACATCGAATCTGGCGTTCCTCAAGGCGGCATTATTTCCCACTTCTGTTTTCTATATTTATTAATTTTATCATTCATGATCTTCAATGTGCGTATCATCTCTATGCCGATGACTTACAATTGTACACTCAACAATCATTTGATAAACTACCCGAAGCGATCCTAAAGCTAAATAACGACTTAGGGCTATCAAATATGGTGTGGTAAGTTTGGATTAACCAGTTAACCCCTTAAAGTGTCAAGCTATCTTATTAGGTAGCGCACGCACTTTGAGAAAGGTTGATATGGCATCCATATTCCACTCAGCACCGAAGGTTAAAAAATCTTGGTTTATATTTTTGCCTAACGCTGAGTTGGAATGCTCAAGTTGCAAGCGTTGTAAGGAAAGTGACGAGCGTTCTTGCGATGCCTTTTCGTTTTAAAAACTTTTGCCTATTCAGACAAAAGTCATGCTCGTGCAGACCTTAATTTTCCTCTTGTCGACTACTGGTGACATGTGCTACTTTGACCTGAATGCAGATCACCTCAACAAACTTGACTGACTCTCAATAACTGCATTCAATTCGTTTTCAATTTACGTAAATACGACCACATTTCTGCATACCGTTCCCAACTTCAGTGAGTTACCTATTCGTCAGCGACGCTCCTGCACGAGCCCTGACTACTCTTTTATTCCTTTCTAAATTCTCCTACTACACCCTCGTATATATCTTCTTATTTCTCGTATCTACTGAAGTCAGTAACAAACATCTTCGATCGACCAATCGTCTACTTCAATGTCCGTTCACCGTTCTGACTTCATGACTCTACATTCTTTATCCAGTCTGTACTTTTATGGAATGCGCTACTCTTGAAATCAGGATGGCCAAAAGTTATATTACTTTTAAAAAAAACCAAAGAGCACCTATTAAAAGACTTGCAAAATATAACTTAATACTGTCGTCATGTATATACTTATGGTAATTTGTCAAATCAATCATTCTATTTATAATTATGTGTATATATTATGTATATATATATATATTTATATATATTTATTTATAGTATTATATATACATATATATGTTAATTAATATATTTACGTGTATATATATGCATATGTATCTATATCATAATATATATTGTTTTATTTATAGGTATCTTTTATATATATGTTTAACTTATATTTAACCTATTTCTCTTTTCATTTTATCTGTGCACCTCCCACTTATTATCTCTGCACCACCTTAAGGTTGACTGGGAGAAAATGCCTGTGGCATTAAGTCCGCTCTATGTACAATTAGTGCTTAAAGTATAAATAAATAAATATACATTGTCAGCGAACAAAACAATTTAAATTATTGTCTTAATTTATAAAATAAAACACAATAAATAATGTCAAAACCCCAAAGCGATAGGTGATCTTGTTTTACTTATATCCATCGTTATCCATGATATCTCTACATTTTCGTTCATATAAATTGCGATTCGTTCATATAACTCGTCCGTATGCCGAGTGGTATGGGCATGTGCTTTAGAAACCGGAGGTCGTGGGTTCGAAATCCTGCAGGGACTGCAACAAATTTTCATTGTTGTTTCCTAGTTGGTTAGGAAACGGACATTATCTTAGGTCTACTTTTTACAGGGTCCACCTGCGTAAGTATCATTGCGGTGTCTATGGTGGTATGTATGCTAACTATTTCTGTTTTAAAGCAGTAGTGTAAAACACTTCTATATTTCGTTTAAAGAGGACCATAGCGAAATTAAGTACTAGGAAATACAGGGCATATCACTTACCATCGGATTAAGTTATGTAATATTTATGTAATGTTCTAGCGCCAGTGTAGTTCTGTAGAGAACCGTAAAAGGAACAGCGGTCGTACCCGCTGCTTCTCGTGCAACAACAAATCATATTTTGATGTGTCAACGACTTTTCATCAGTTTGCAGTTGACATGTATGTCAAAATTGAGACTGAACGTTTAACCATACATTCTTGAACCAACGACAGCTACGATCAGAGAATATATTCATCTCCACGACGCTATAAATGCGATGGCAAGTGAATAATTTAGGAAGAATGACAATTTTGCAGCCGCTTTATATAGGAAGCCACGCCACATGCACGAATATGCTCAGGATGCTATGTCATATGTTAGGACATTATGCAGCCTAGACTTATTTGTTACATTCACAGATAACTCAAATTGAGTCCGAAATCAAGAGGAATTGCTACATAGCCAGAACACCAGTTGCTAGACATGACATAATTGCCAGAGTTTTTAAACAAAATTAAAATGTCTGATAAATTTCTTAATAAAGCATTGTGTGATGGCCGAGTCCGTTTTGGATGTACCCTGGTAAATGGCAAAGCGTGGATTGCCACATGCGCACATTTTACTCTGGTTAGTTGATGATAAGGCCAGATGAGATTGATTCCATAATTTCAGCTGAAATTCCAGATGAAACAGTTGACCCAAATTGCATGCAGTAGTTACCAAACATATGATACATGGACCTTGCGACTTTTCAACTACATTCACCCTGATGGTTGACGGCAAGTGTTCAAGCGAACCGAGACTTGCTGCGAAACCTAACGGAAATGATGGATACCCATTGTATCGTCGGCGATCAGTTGCGGACAATGGGCGATCATAGTTGTCGAATGTGATGATCAAATGTTGATGTAGACAATCGTTGGATTGTGCCATACTCGCCAATATTGTCCAAAGCTTTGAGACTCACATCAATGTGGAATTCCAACTCTGTAAAGTCGATAAGACTATATATAAAAACATAGTAAATATGTTAACAAAGGCGAACTGATATGTCTCTTCCTGTAACCAATGCAAATGATGAAATATCACAGTACCAGATGGGGCGCTATGTAAGTAGCAACGAAGCAATTTGGCGTATATTTTCATTTGCGATCCATGAAAGATACCCTACAGTAGTCCATTTGGCGGTCCATTTAGAAAATGGTCAACGAGTTTATTTTAATGAATCGAACGCGGCAGACAGAGCGGCACGTCCACCATCGACAACATTAACAAGTTTCTTCACAGTCTGTCAAACTGATGATTTTGCTCGCACTTTGCTGTATGCTGACATGCCACGCTATTACATATGGAATGCATCATCGAAATCATTTCAGCGTCGAAAACAAGGAACACCAGTTGAAGGACATCCAAATGTATTTGCTTCAGACGCTCTGGGTCGCATCTACACAGTACATCCAAATAACGATGAATGTTATTATTTGCGATTGTTGTTGGTGAATGTTCGTGGTCCGACATCGTTTAAACAACTGAACAGTTAATGGAAAGCTGTGTCGACTTACCGTGAGGCATGCCAACTATTACATATCTGAGGAACGATTCGCACTGGGATGATACGCTCAAGGATTCCGTAATATCTTCATCGCCGCATCAAATTCGTACATTATTTGGGATTATCATATCGACATGTTTCCTTCGAATCCAAAAGATTTGTGGGCTAAGTATAGAGATGACATGTCTGAGGATGTTTTGCATCGTGTGCCCGTGAAACTTTTAATCCTACACTACTAATGACTGAAGATTTACAATAAGACATTGATCATGATAGAAGATATGTGTTTATTGATAGTAAATAAAAGTATTGTCGTGTTTAGGAATGACAGCACCTAATCGTCATCTGACGATGCATTAAACCACGAGTTGCAAAGGGAACAACAGTACGACATTGAAGCATTGGCGAAACTGTTCGTACAAATGTTCACAATTAAATCAACAACAAAGAATTGCGTACGACACTTTGATAGAAGCTGTGAACAGTGGATCTGGTGGAATTTATTTCCTTGATGCTCCCGGAGGAACCGGAAAAACGTTCTTAATTTCATTGCTTTTGGCGAGTATTAGATCGCGAAATGATGTTGTTAGCAGTTGGCTTCATCTGGAATAGCTGCGACTCTGCTAGAAGGCGGAGGAACTGCGCATTCTGCCTTGAAATTGCCATTAAACATGCAAATCACTGAAACACCAATTTGCAACATCCCCAAAAATAGCGCAATGGCAAGATCCTAGCGGGTATGCAAATTATTGTTTTGGGATAGATGCACAATGGCCCATAAGAGGTCACTGGAGCGCTAGACAGAACATTGAAAGATCTTCGTGACAACCACAATGTATTTGGTGGGGCCATGATTCTGTTGTCAGGTGATTTTCGTCAGACTTTCGACAGTTATTCCTCGATCAACTGTTGCTGATGAACTAAATGCATGCCTAAAATCATCGCATTTGTGGCATGTACGAAGACACTCAATTAACAACTAACATGCAGTATTTTTGCAACATGATGAAACTGCAAATGTGTTTGCGAAGCAGTTGTTAGATATTGGAAATAATAAAGTTGCAATGGACACCTCGACCGGATTCATCACATTACCCACAGATTTCAGTCAAATCACAGAATCAAAAGAGGAGCTTATTCAGCGTGTTTTCCCAGATATAGCAAAATTTCAATAACCATAATTGGCTGGGTGAACGAGCAATATTGGCAGCGAAAAATAAAGATGTCGAGGATCTAGGACAGTTGATTTCCTTCAAATCAGTCGACACTATTATGAACCAAGCACAAGCAACCAATAAATTCTTACTTTTTATAATGTAAGGTTCAGTAACTCGCACCTCGGCGGGAACGTAAACGTATGACGTAGTTAACTATCCCACAGAGTTTTTAATTCACTGGAATTACCTGGATTACCACCTCACAATTTGCAGTTAAAAGTAGGATCAGTTGTCATCATGCTGCGTAACATTAATCAACCTCGACTTGAACGATGCAATGGAACAAGACTGGCTGTGAAAAAGCTGATGAATAACGTCATTGAGGCAACAATCATGAAAGGAAAATACAAAGGAGAGGATGTCTTGATCCCGCGAATACCGATGATTCCAACGGATTTACCATTCGATTTTAAACGCTTACAATTTCCAGTACGTCTGGCCTTTGCGATGACAATAAATAAATCGCAAGGCCAGTCTTTTGAAGTTTGCGGAATCAACTTGGAGTTTCCCTGTTTCGCGCATGGACAATTATACGTCGCGTGTTCGCGCGTCGGAAAACCGTCTTCTTTGTTTATTTACGCACCACAAAACAAAACAAAAAATATAGTTTATGAGAAAGCTTTAAATTGATTAACAAACTGTATCATAACAGTATGTGTCTGTTAATAGAAATTAAAACCTTATAAATAGCCAGTATTTCAGGAAAACTCTGTTTTTTAAGTAAGCATCATGGTGTGTTGAAAATAATAAAAACTTCATGCTTCATTAAAAATGCTTTTTATTCAATACGTTTTGTTTGTTTTGAAATTAATTTATACCAAAGTTTAGGTATTTTATTTATCGATTGAGGCGGTACTGAAGTCTGCCGGGTCAGCGAGTAATATCAGAAATATGTATTCGTTAATAACTTTTTAATCATCATCATCAGCCTATGGTAGATCCACTGCTGGACATGTTCCTCCCCTAATGCACGACTGACCCATAGAAATAACAAAAATTTTAGATCCTGTAGCTTATTTTAATTTTTTATAATATATTTATATATTATATGAAATAGTAACGAATAATCACTTTAGGAAAAGATAAAAAGAGCTCCAAGACATCGAATATATTTACGAACAGCAAGCGTATTCTTAAATTAATTTAATAGAAAAAATAGTGTGTGATACCTTCTCTTTTTACAAATAAATAAATAAAATATTTTTTTTTTATAATTTATCAAAAAATATTAAATTTTATTTGTTTTAAATTAAAAATATTTTCCGGTTTATTTATTACATCATCATCATTATTAGCAGCCCTTCTCCGTCCACTGCTGACATAGGCCTTTTCAATGAACGCCAAGACGGCCGATCCCCTGCTACTCGCCTGCCAATTTGAACCGGCTACTGTGCGGAGATCGGCATCCCACCTGGTCGGAGGGTCGACCAACGCTCCGTCGTCCCAAACGCGGCCTCCACTCCAGAACCTTATTGGCCCATCGGCCATCGGTTCTTCTTACTACATGGCCGGCCCACTGCCACTTCAACGAGCTAATCCTTTGCACTATGTCGGTAACCTTAGTTCTTTGACGGATAAATTCGTTACGAATTTTATCCGACAAAGAAACTCCAAGCATGGTGCGCTCCATAGCCCGTTGAGCTACGGCAAATTTGGACCAGTCCAGCAGTCAATGACTATGTTTCGGCCCGTAGGTCATCACGGGAGTATGTATTGGTCAAAGACTTTCGTCTTTAAATTCTGCGGTATCGGCGACGTGAGAATATGGTTAATTAGTTGTTAATTATTTATTAACAACTAATAGTTATTCTTTATCTCGTTGCTTTTGTCGGTGTTGCAGAAAACGTGATGCCAATCTCAGGTCACCCTGGCGAGACTATAGTCTTGAAATCCTTCTCTCCTGGGTGTGTTGGTGCTCTCGGTATGTCAATTGCCGTTTTGTAGTATGCAGCACAGCAACCAATAAATTCTTACTTTTTATAATGTAAGGTTCAGTAACTGCGCACCTCGGCGGGAACGTAAAAGATCAGCATGGTGTCGTTGATTTCATTCCTTCTGCAACCTAAAGTTTCGATATTCCCAAAGGCGGAGAGAACTGTAAGCTCCAGACACGGCTGCTTTAGCGGTCAGTTCACCGGAGTTGTAGAAAACTTCGAAAGCGTTTCTGCGACCTCACTTTTTAGGTAAGAAACTACATGATTGTAGTAGGTGGTGCGAAATGTAAATTACCCGTTTTTCACATTTGTGAAGATTGTTCCATAGACATCAACCACCTAATAAAAAATGCACCGCAGCCTCAACTCATTAATAATTAAATTTATCTTCTTGGCTGTACGTTAGCTTAAACTTTAATCGTAAATTTTTTTAAACTGTTATTAATTTTGCATAGGGTATAAATCAGGCGCCTGTCTGCTTTTAGGTTGCTTTAGTCATTGTAATATTGGCACTGCAGGCTTTTTATTGTGCAGAACTTTTATTATTAGCCTTTTGTGACGAATATTTTTCTACAGTACCACAATGGTGGATTGAATAACATTTCAACGTCTATTTGTGTATGATTATTGTAAATACAATGTGCCATACATTTACATACCATCAAGGTTTTTGGAATTGGGATTACAAATAAATAATCATCAAGAATAAAAATTTAATACCAACATATTTATATATCTTTTGTAAAATGACTTTTACTTTATCTCAATGTGTTACTACTAAAACCACCACGTTGTTCCTTCTTGGCGCCCTAGAGATGGGGTCACAGGAACTCTTTCGTAGTCTTCTGCGACTCCACCAGCGCTGGCCGCCTAACAACCGCATCTCGGCCTACAACCTTTGCCTCCCCTCTAGGCGCGTTAGAACTAATGCGCCCTTAGTCTCGGCCCCTGTAGTTAGGTAGCAGACTCCCCGAGTCTTCTACTCAGGGGCCATGGGAGCCAGGAGTTCCCAGCCCACGCAGGGACGAGACTCCCAGCCCGTAGCGGCTGCCCCGATGTTAAGCTCCGCCGCTAGCTCCATTTCGGCAGCAGAAGGATCGACGACACCATGCCGAATATCCCCTCCTTTCACGGCCCCTCCACACCGCATCAGCGGTGCGACCCGACCGAATTGCGGAGGATAGGGAGAGCGGCCTTCGGAATACCGACATTTCTCTTCCCCGCGACTCCACCTTGGTTGGAAGGTTATGAGGACAGGAAGGGCGGCACACCTACCTCCTGCAACACATTCCTCCCACCTCCTAAGCGCATCCAAAGTGGGCTAATCCAGCCCGCTTGGAGCAGCCTCCTCCACGGCCGGCTTTGCACCACAGGCCGACTAGGTCCCCTTAGCTTCCCTGCGGCTGGGCTGGCCGTAGGTCTGAGTTCGCTTTGTTGGGCGGTGGGCGCCACAACAAAGCGAAAATCTGTCCTCCTGTCCTGTCCTGTTTTTACGTGTTAAACCAACATAATTATAACCATAACATTGATATTAATGCATTCTAATAAATGGTATTACTTTCATTATTTTTAAAGACATCTTTTATACAGTTAATACTCATAAAAATAGTTCAAATTATATATGCATAGATTAATGGATTAGATTATCTCACAATAATAACCAATTTTATATTCCCTTTCATTTAAATATTTCCTTTTGTTTATCACATACATTTTCTCAAATCATTCAAAATATCTTGAGATTTATCCGGAATTTACGTAATACCAGTAGAAAACTTTGCACAGTTTCATGTTAATTTCTTTTTATCTGTGAATGAATTTAATTTCAAGTTTGAATATAAATTTAATACGAGTACCTACTACCACATGAATGTAATCAATTTTTACGTAATTAAGTAAGATTACATAGAGGGTTGAAGTTTCACATTTAGGAAACTCATGCTATAAATCCAAAATTGAAGTTTGGGAAAGAATACATTGTGAGAATAATAACAAAGCATATGCTGTTTATATTTATAAAACAATATGTAGTACTGTAGTAAATTATCAAATTATACGTATAGTATTATCAAAATTCTTTAAAGAACCAGAACTTACAAAAATGTCACACTTGATATTGACTAGGATTATGGCAACAAAAATAATGAATTTAGTAACCCAATTTTCGATTTTAATTAGATTTTAATTAGACTTCATAGTAAAGCAGGAAAGCAAACCACATTGAACTCTCAATGTTCTTTGAACCGCTGTTTATATCACTAGATTTTTCATATTCATCACTTTCAATAGTTTAGCCAGTGTAGACATGGAGTATCCCTGATGGATAGGGTGTATTAGGGAGGTCATGTCCAGCAGTGGACTATCAGAGGCTGATGATGACATGGAATATAATATAATTATAAAAAAGATACGAATATAAATGACGGACAATACAATGGCGTCATACGTCCAACGTTCTTATTGATAGTCTTCACAATGTGAATCATTGGTTTGTGTGGTTTGCCCGATTTTTGAAGTTATACTTCTTTAGGCGCGTTATGAAAAATGATGAGTAGAGAACTTTAAGATGCGCGCGCACCTATGACACAAAATTAACAGTTTATAATGAAAACGGTGAAATGGACCTTATTAACATAGTGATAAGGTTGATTTTTGTGTAGTGATAATGGAGTTGTCGTTTTTTATTTGCGATAGTTGTTGCATAATGTGCTCTATGAGTTAGGATTAAGGTTCGTTTTTGGTTGCGTTTATTATTAAATTATTAATGTTAAATACTTATTATTGGTTATTTAATATTCACAAAATAAAGAAATAAATTTAATAAAACATTTAATAAAAAGTTTGTGATAAAAATTAAAATTGAACATCAAATTATAATATTAATTTTTAATATTTGCTATTAAATTGAATAAATAATAAATATTTATAAAAATAACTAAATAAATTTAATGAAAACTTTTTGATAAAAATGATAACTGAAGTTCCGATTCAGACATTACGGGAAGATACTATGGAAATGGACATCATTTAATTAAAAATACAATTCGAATAATAAGACAATTTATGTTAGACTTAATGTAAGAAAATAAATATTTATTTATTTAATTTTTCAAATTTAAACTGAACTTTGTTGATTATCCTTTTCCAATCCTTCTATAATTTTATTGTAATTAATTATTTGCATGCAATTAAAAACTATTTTTAATGATGCCAAAGAAGTATATTCTCACGCGCGTACATAAGTACACGCACCCCTTTTTTTACTCTGTCCTATAATATTTTATAAATCTCATCTTTATTGAATAATTATATAATTTACTATGGATTAATGAAATCCTTTACGGATTTTATCATATTTAGTTTTATTAACAACCCTGACGTTTTAGACGCTTTTTAGGATCATGGATCCAAAAAGTATCTAAAACAACTAAAAGGCAAATCCGTAAAGCCTTATGTTAAGCAAAAAAGTAGTATTTGCGTAAATTCAACAAAGTTAAAAACAACGCGCATAAAATAACAAATTAACATAAATTTGTTATTTTATGCGCGTTTTATTCATCTTACATTGCTTTCTTTTCACAACACACTGCGTCAGATTTGATAAAAAAATTATACAACATTGAATGAATCTTACTCTTGCAATTTTGAATGTATACGGTATATATGAACAAATATTAAATAAATATTCAGGAGATTTTTCGTACATTCTTCATAATTCATTAAAATTTCATAACTGACCTTATAATATATATACTTCATAAGATGGGTAGAAAAAGGAGAAACCATTAATGTTCATTACATTTTGTTAACTGGTTTTAGCTTATTAGACGATAAAAAATAAGGTTATTATATGCTTTAGCTAAATGCCAAAAAAACAAATATATACCGTAAATATGTTCTGGAATTTAAACGCAATAATGTCAGCAGGTTATAGAGGCAGGCTAGTTGGTGCATTACATATCACAACTAATTATTTTGCGAGATCATTAATATCAATCAAAACATGCACGTCTATTTTATAACAATTAACTCAAGTTCATTATTCATCTATGCTTGCTGCCGGAACTAATTTAAAATTTATGAATTTGTTAATTACAGCTATATCGCTGTTTTGAGATTTTAGTTTCTTTGTTAACAATTTTAAAATTGTTGTTAATTTTAATAATATTAAATTTAATATATTCATGGAGGAGCGCTATTATTTTTATTGCTATAATAAAGAAAAAAGATTTGTATTTTTCTGTGTATGTACATTATCATAATCAGCCCTTATCGATCCAATGCTGGAAATAGGCATTTTAAATTAACGTCAAGGCGGCCGATCCCTTGCTACTGGCTTTCAACCCGAACTGGCAACATCACGGAGATCGGCGTCCCATCTGGTCGAAGATCCGTACCAACCGGTACCAGCACTGCGTCTTCCCAAACGTGGCAAAATCTAACGCTTATCCTTTGCACTATGTCGGTGACTTTAAATCTTTGACTGATAATTTCGTTAAAAATTTTATCCGACAGAGAAATTCCGAGCATGGCAGGCTCTATAGCCCGTTGACCTACGGCAAATAAAACCAATCCTACAGTCCGAGGCCACTTTTCGGCCCCGTAGGTCATCACGAGTTGTACTTATTAGTTGAAGACCCTCTTCTTCAGACTTTGTGGTATCGATGACGTAAAAATTTGGTTTAGCCTCCTACATGCTGCCCAACCCAACTGAATCCTCTTAATCGGCCTTCTTCTCAAATTTGTGTCTTCACAAGTGCAATATGTGCCTAAGTTAGACATATTCATTGACAACTTCAAGAGTTTGACCATCGACATTCGCCAACCCCGGGCAATTTGATCGGTCTCGTTCCTAATTCTCCTCGGAATTAGGACGTACATAAACGCAGCACTATAGAGTCCTTTCAATATCTCGACGTATCGATAATTGATCTGAAATCGTAGAAGAGCTTTCAGACCAGCTCAGATTTCCATAGAGCTAAAAGCTTTCTCATAGTCCACAAAGGTAAGGCCGGAGAGTAGACTTCATCAGGAGTAACGCTCTCGCTGGAAGTCTAACTGCAGGATGCATCTCACCAATCCGTGCTTACTTCCGATGATTTGAACCTATTGATCACAAAGACATCCCTGAATATGTGTTTTCGGTCCGTCATGATGAAGTGGATCTCGTTCCTTGTCACACTATCAGGACTCTGCCATTATATTACCACTTCCTGTGAGATCTCTTCTTAAAACATGAATTCATTGAGAACGTTCATTGAGAGAGTTCATTAAGAATCGAAGACGTTCGAGAGACAAAGGATATAAAATGTGATAAACTTTAGTAAATATTCTTTGAATTAAGTACTTCCTTATTTTTGAAGTCAGTCACAGCTTATTTATATCGGTTATATTTTAGGTCCCATTTTACCCACCGAACGGCCGGATTTAAAGTTAATGCCTCCCTGGGCGCGAAAACCAGGCCAATTATAATTCCTAAATAATTTATGAATTGATTTTTTAAATTATCAATTAAACAGAAAATTATTAATTAATCTAATTGATTTATTATATGGAGCATTCTTAATAAGATTAAAAAATATTTTGGAAAAAATCTAAATTTTGCCGCCTTCAAAATTTGCCACCCTGGACACTTACCCACAATTAGAAAGTTACAAATTTATACTAATGTACTGATAATAAGGTTGGGACTGGGGTCTTTTAAACTTTGTAAAACTCTTTTGAATTTAGTTAATGAACGTTTTTGCACATGTTTTTAGTGTCAGTAATTTATGTTTTTACTGATTTAAATTCTAAATCATAATTGGTTTTTCATAGACATCATTACTACGTTCTTTATTTTTATTTGGATTGAATATTTATGTATTAAATAGGTGTATGGCTATCTATCACAGACAAAAATTCAAATATAAAGTACGTTAAGCTTCATTGTTATTTACGTCGTCTTTTTTTAACCTACCAATAATTTTAATAACTATCGCTCAATAAATACAATATAGTAATTTAAAAATAATGAATGGAATTGTTAGCATTTATTATTTCTCCTTCTGTTGAAAATGTGAAGTACTTTTCTGCGGTGCCAAATTTCATGATTATCAACCTTCCCAGCACACTTCCTGATTTGTTCGAAGAATATTAAGAACTCCCTAAAACAATTTGCCATTAATCAAGAAATTTTCACTGCGATTTTCTCGACGTTGTCTATAAAGATGTCAGAATCAGTTATTATATATACTAATTCACACCATATATTACCAATTGAAATTACAAAATTGGAGACAAACACCACTTATGAATAATTAAAATTTCATCTTTTATGTTAAACAGAGACGATTTTCAAAATTAACTTTTATTCTCTATTTCAACCCTTTAAACCACGTATATAAAATATGTAATCACGTATGTCCTTTCTGGAATATCTTCCAAGTATTACACAAATTTCATCGAAATCATTTTAATGGTTTATTTGTTAAAGACGGACGGACAGACAGACAGACAGAGTTACCTTCGCATTTTTTTTTATGGTATGGCATACGAGCAGACGAGTCGGGGCCACCTGATGGAAGTGATCACCGACACCCATAGACATTAGCAATACCAGTGGTATCGCCAACGCGCTGCCTACCGTGAGACATAGGGTGTTAAGTCTCGTTTACCCAGTAAATACGCTGGCTACGGTGCCTTCAAACCAGAACACAATAGTGTTTCACACTACTGCTTCGCAGCAGAAATACGCGCTGCTGTGGTACCTGCCAGACGGTCTCCTGTAAACAGGGACCTACCACCGGTAAATATATTAGGTACCACCAGTAATAATATTAGTATGGATTGTTTCAATGAACTTAGAAGTACTTTAACTTTTTCCATCGTGACGCGACATATTGCGCAAATGCATTTGTTACTGACAGAAAAAACTTTTCACACTATTTTTAAGACCATGAATGGTTTCATTTTCTTTGGACTATTAATTAAGTTTAAAATTACCTAAAATATAATACCTTAATTTTGTTGATTACTTTTACTTTAATATGGTTGAGTCTTTATTCTTTTAAATTCTTTCTTCGGTCCTTGGGGGAATCAACTTATGCTTACGGAACTCAATTAATGCTTATTCGCATGATAGCATTTTTTCCTCTACCTCTAACAATATTTGTGAGCTATTGGATAACAAGTAAATGCAAATGTGTAATAAGGCAGCGTTGTCGCAATAGTGGTATTACAATATACAATACCTGCATTAAGAAATAATTTGTCCAAGATGCTCCAACAGGACTAGAAAAGCTTAATCAGATGACGATGCAAACAACAACAACTAGAGAAAGTCTGAAGCAGTAGCTATACAGTGCCTATTTTGGCCTGCAAATCAGCAATGTATATACTACTGTATTCCGATTTGAAGGGCTCCGTAGCCAGAATATTTACTAGGTAAATGAGACTTGACATCCTATGACTCAGGGCGGCGAGCGGATTTGTAGTGTCTTAGACTGCCATGCTTATGGGCAAGGCGTATCACTAACAATTAGACGAACGTCCTGCTCGTTTCCTCGCTTTAACTGAATAAATAACAGATGGAGGCATGCCGCGGCGTTCAAATCACAGGGAAGATTAGTGTTGATAATATATGTAGGTCTTTTTTACTATCCTCTTTGGCTCATACTTGCCGCACCGTAGATGCGGTATGAATGTAATTTGTTTTTATTGCCAGCAAAAGCAGACGAGCAGTCAGCCCTAATGATGGAAAGTAGACACCAACGCCAATGGACATCGCAATACCAGGGCTATCACCAAACATGCTGCCTGCCGTGAGAAATAGGACGTAACGTCTCGTTTACCCAATGAATGCGCTGGTTATTTAAACTTTAAACTTAAACCGGTAGTGTGAAAAAGGCTTCGTGGTGGAACCAACCCAGACGGCCTCCTGTAAAAAGGAGACCTACAACCTTTAAAAGATTAAGGGTGGATTGGCCACTTTGATAAAAGGCTCCCTTAGTGGCTAGCACTGGGCAGAGGATTTCAAAAAAATTTTTGCCATTATATGTTTTTTGCACCAGAAATAAAGAACAAGATGGGCGAAGCCCAGGTGAGTCTAATATCCTTACACCTGTAAGGTAAATTTAAAATATTCGTTTTAAAAGCAAACAAATCCCTATAGTTAAAATGCTAACCTAACCTAAACACAGTTAAACAAATTCTATAAATATGAAATATAATTTTCATTGAATCATCTATAATTTTTATAATAAATATTCAACATTTTGATTTAAATACTAAATAATTATTTTTTGATCCAAACTGCAACATTGTTTAAAATCTAACTATTTCTGTTTGCGATTAGCTTACTCTAGCAAACAAACATTGGAACTGTTCAGCTTTATATATTTGTCGTACAAAGGTCCTACGAACTTTGAAGAGCACTAAACTGAGGGATAGCTTCAATTTAAATCTTTGGAATTGACAACGTGAATGTTGCAGACTCGAGATCTTGCATGATGTTCGTTGAAATAATTGCCTCTTACAGTACAAAAACTCTTTATGGTATTGTTATATTCGTATTGTACTCTGTAAGGAATCGATATTATAAGAGTGGAGATTGAAGCAAAATGTGATTTACGACCTGAAAGTTCCCTTACGTTTCTCTTGTAAACATTGATTTTAAATATACTTTGTTATGTGTAAAAATTATTGTAATCTTATCTTAAAAATATTGTTTCATGACATGAAAACAAATCAAATAATAATTGAGATCAGGCAACTACGCAGAATAAATTATAGTGCGCTAGTGTACGCGCTAACCCTCGTGTGCCCCCAAATCCAACTACTTCAGTATTGACACTTATTTATGGTGTCGCATTTCATTTAAGGTATTTTCAATCTTTGTAAGTTATTTAAATTAGGTGGATATTTCACTAGAATATATGAATAATTTTAATGACGATATGAAGAAAATGCTAATAGACAATTATACAATTATCCAGGTTACAAAATCAGAACTATGTATGTGGTTTAAATTGTGACTATAAATTCTAATAGATATCACTATGGAAAATGTTTAACGCATATAAATAAAAACGCAGAAGAAGATTTCTTAAACAAAAACACAAAAGATTTTGCCATATCGCAATGACCTATATGAACACACAAAGAATGCAAGATAAAAATTTTATTTATCTATGCCAATTTATTATTACATTTTTTTTTGCAAAAGGTGACAGAAATTTTAATTAAACAGACCACCAGAAAATTCTCTACTAACTGGAAGCATGGCTTAAACAAATATAATTAAGATTTTATGAGGCCGATCACAGGCGCCAGACACAGCGTTTTAATTTGTTCAGAAAATGTAAAAGACCTTATTTAATTTCATTTAGTGAATTTTTTAATAAAATCTTGATTATATTGTTTTTCACGGTGTCTATGCCTAACCTAAATAATTAAT
The DNA here is from genome assembly GCA_029286875.1 of Lamproptera curius. Lineage (NCBI taxonomy): Eukaryota > Metazoa > Arthropoda > Insecta > Lepidoptera > Papilionidae > Lamproptera > Lamproptera curius. Next base: position 11,578 of record JAGSMT010001082.1, on the reverse strand, counting down.
GATATTACGTAAACAGCCTGATGACAAAAACTGATGGCGCCAGAAGCGAACGCGTACTTATTGATAGACCTTAGTCATGTTCAATGATGTTTAACTAATAAGCATTCGAGCTTCTTGCCACTAATTGAGTTTGATATTAGATTTTATTTCAGTATCATCAGCCTTTGCTAGTCCATTGCTAGACATAGGCCTCCCTTAATGCAAGCCTTCTCTATCAGAGGGTTTTTAGCCCGTACCCTTCCACGCTGGTCTAATAGGGGCTGGTGGGCGGACCGACATTTTACATGCCCATCCGCGAATGGATCATCTTACTTTTCAGACGATTAGGTAATCGACCCAAATTGTCATAAAAAACATCCATACAACTATATCTAAACCTGAGGCCTGTCGGCCTCCAGTTAACAAAGCAAGGACCAGTAACGCTAGACCACGGAGGTTTTATTTACTAAGAGTTATTACCTAAACTCCATCTTTAGTGGCTGGAGTACAGATTCCTTTTGTTATGAAAGTAATTTTAAAATGTTTTAAAGAAACTTGATGTTTTGATATATATGATGAAAGTAAGAATAGTGTTGTTTTAAAATGTTTAAATTTTTACTAAATTAATATTGTAACCAAGAAACCACGCGTGTAATCACGCGTTGTTGCTATAAAACAAGTTAGTTCGAAGCGCTGCTTTCTCGCTGCGGCATTGCGCTTGTTATAAGGAACATGTAATTTGTAAGTTATTACATCGTGTTCCTTATTGTTGTTTATTTGAAACATAATCCATTCCGTACTTTATACATAATACAACAATATAAAAATACCGTTATTATGTTTTTTTTTAATTGTGATCAGACTATAGTTTTTTTTATTGTTTAACAAAATCCACAGCTCTCAGTTAATTTACATACAAAAATAAAAACTTAATCTACCGACAATAACAGATTTACATTATCTTATCCAATTATTACAAAAATACATTTTGATAGAATAACGTATAATACGCTAAGTTAAAGTTTTATAGTGAAAAAGATAATTTATAAAAAACAAGCTTTAGAAGTGTGGGTGTACACACGCGCGTGTATGTGTGTGATTGCAAATGTGTGTATAAAATTGTGCGTGTATTTATGTATGTCAGTCACTCGTCTTGTGAAATACTCTTTAGTACACCTTTTTTAAAGTTTATCTTTTTACCTCGAAAAATATGTAATAAATAAAATGTATTATTAAAAGTTCTATGTAATCGGTTAACTACTGACTGATAAGCATATTTTGACTTTGTTTTTGCAACTGCAAAACGAGATGTATGTCGAGTCCTATATTTAGGGATCACAATCAAAATTACCATTACAAATATTATGTACAAAATTCATATCCAGTAGCATGCGTCGGTTATTAAGGCTTAATAAGTTGTAATATTCTAATGACTCTCTATAGCTTTGGGCGTATCTTTGATATCGAAAATTAAGATTTTTTAACAAATTTAAATTGAATTTTCTCTATGTCCTTAATGTGGGTTTCATATAATGCTGCAGTATTGCAAAGTATTTAAGGCAATTCGTATCAAAGAAGGAAGTAGATACACGTTGGATGAATCCAATTTTTTTTATATGCTAAATCTAACATTCGTTCTATATGCTTAGTAGTTTATATATTATTGCATACTTTATTTTTATGAAAGATTACAAGAGATTTAATAACAGATGAATTATGACAGTTATCATATTAATAAACTACCTTTATGCTACTTAGTAGGTCCCCTTTTTCAGAGGGCCACCTGGGGCGATACCACCGCGGTCCTCATTTCTGCCACAAAGGAGTAGTCTGTAAAACACTACAGTGTTCCGGCTTGAAGGGCACCGCAGCCTGTGTTTTCGCTCTGTAAACAAGACAACATCCTATGTCTCACGTAGGCAGCGTTGATGAAACCTGTATTGCCGATGTCCATTGGCGTCGGTTACCACTTTCTATTTCTAGTGTCCCAAATGCTCGTCTGCCTTAGTGTATTGTTTCAATGTAAAATAATATTGTAAAATTGTTGTTGAAAACAAAAATATATAAATAAATTAATGTGTCGTCCGTAGAATAAATGGTTTCTTATTAGATTTACTTTTACAACTCCCTAAGCAAAACGTAACAAATAGGACTGAGTAAGGACGCCGCCGCTATCCATTTGTCTGTCTGACGAAGGTTTCTCAAGACCCTTAAAGGTTTTTGTTTAAATTTTCATACGAAGTTATAGAAACATGTTCTTATTTTAGGATGGTAATAGTTCGAGAGCCGATCTATGTTAAGCCTGTTGTTTTATAAATATTTTTAACGCTAAAATATAACAGTGGAACTCTAACAAAAAATGACTGAACTTAAGTTCATATTTTCGTCATATTTTTTTGTTAGAATTCAGTATTTAACCATAATGGGCAATATAAGCCGCCTTTTCCACCACTGCATTTTAAATCTTTGATATCTTTTGAGGTATTCATTTAACCAAAGTGTCATGTACATGTGTTTACATGTGTTTTATGTACATACAATGAAGAATTTTGAAATGTATTAACATTTATGTAAACTTACTTTTAATTGAAATGAAGAAATAGGGAGTAAATATGCCGCATTGCAATTTTTGACAAGGGCTTGCATTACAATGGCTATTGTGGGTTATTTTTAAACCATAGATATGTGCTGACACGGACTTTGTTATAGACCTTTAAACAAGTACAATCATGTTAAACATACTTTAAGTATATCTTTTACGGTTTCGGCAGCGTCTGCAATTTGATCGCACGAAGTTGTGATTTTGACGCCGAATTAGAAACTACTCATTAGAAAATTAGACCAAATTATAGCTTATTAAAAAGATCTATACCTACCTATTATTAAAAAAGAAAGAACAAAATCGAACTCTAGGAGCGGAGAACCGAAGTAACATATTAATATAAAACCTAATTATTCTGGTTTTTAATATTATTTCCGGTACCCGTTTCATAAAGGTGTCCAACAAGGGTCTTTTCTTGGCCTTTCTCTTTTAATCTAAATAAATAATTAACCACATGTTATTAATAAAACGAAGAGATAGAATTATTTGCTGTTAGTATTACCAGCAATAATTCATTACCGCACTCAATCTTCAGTTTTCGTACTTGATCCACCGAATTTAGAGGGTTGACGTGAATGGTAAAAGATCTCCGGGCCCTGGTAAAATGGGTGTCCCATAGGTCTATTCTTGGGCCGGCATCTGAAGAGATAGTATTATTTGCTGATGATACTTCCTTGATTTTTACAGTGAAACGACATACATCAATAAATGACGATGTTAATAATATTCTCTCTAGCGGGGCGTACTGGTTTAGTGTCTGTAATTTGCTACCTAAACTGGAAGGAGACGAAATGTATTAAATTTATGACTCCAAATGTAAGACCGAGTAAATGTGAAGTGTTTATAGATGAGGAAGAGATAGACATTGTTGAGTCAACCGTGTTTCTGGGAATTACAATAGATACCGGAATTATTTCTATTGTTTACGCGAATATTATACATTATTAAATAAAATGACTCTACGGATTTTATAGCGTTTATTTTAAATTTTGAATTCCCGACGTTTCGAACACTGTCTAGCGGCCAATTTCTTAATTAATAAACAATTGCTATAGTGTACAAAACTTCGTCTTCATTACTAATTTATGATATTTATAATATAAAAGTTTTAGGATTTAATCGTAGTCGGCCATTTTACGATAATTGGCATCATGCCGAGTGGTTTGCATAAATCAAATATCATTTCACTAAGCAAGGCAGATTCAGCAAAAATAATTCCAATCCTGATATTTTTGCCGGAGAACTTTATTTGAAAACGGAAATCGACTAAAAGATAAATATAATTTAGCATGGATTATGGATAAAAAATAAAGATGCACGGTACTTTATTTTGATTATTAAAAAAATTATCTTTTTATGAAAGAAACAGTAACGAAGCATTTGAGAGTACATAGTAACTTCATAATAACACCATTTTTTCAGGCAGAAATGCTTAATGTGAATGTGTGCTTGTGAATCTGCCCTATAAGACGGTGAGTTACAGGAAGTGACTATTAGCCTGCGAGGGTGGTCGGGGTAATAGCTCTGCCGCTAGTTCATACCTTTAAAATACCATACCTAGGGTCTATTCCTTCTATGAACTCTCCACACAGCGCTAAGTTGGCAAGGGCGATCGGCCTGACAAAAAACATTTTTTTGTCTAAAGAACAGCTAAAAGTGTAAGTTGGGAGCGATAAACGAGTAAGAAAATAGTTTCAATTTATTTTTATGTTGGTAAAGTGTAAGTTGGCGTGTAAAAGGACAAAAATTTGCCACAGCAACTTTCTTTAAATAAGTAAGTATCCTCTTTATGGAAGTCACATATATGACATTATTATCCTTAAAAATAGTTTGAAATCGTTTTGAATTTCTACTGTAGTCAACCAAAAGTGTAGGAAAAAATTGTTATTATATTTTAATCGTATCCACTGCGGGTAGTATTGAAAGATAAACAAATGATCTACAATATTAAAAAACATTTCAATATCGACACTCTTTTCTAACCATATTTTCTTTTTTTTATCTTGAGTTTAATACTCAAGACATGGACGTTTTAATTAACATACTTGTAAGCCAAGTAATCCTTATTTATCCGAAATGTTTTAAGAATTTTATACCCGTACGATGCCGAGACGGGCCGTCAATGTCTGGTACAATCATGGTGAAAGGGCAACAGACCAACAAATGGCGTAATACCGGCTTAACGAGATAGACATCGTTTAAGGCCGAGATTAGTATGCACGGTGACTGAAGCTTGCCACAGTTTAACCATCTCTTAAGGCGTGCTTTCATTCTCAGTTGTTTTTTTTTTTTGTTATTTGAATAATTCCCTCACATTGCACAAAACATTTTAGGTAAAATAAACAGTAAAGTGTTGTACATTTTTATATAATTCTGTGTAATAAAAAGGAAAAAGGTCTATTAAAACACACCAACAGTTGTGAAATTATAACATTGATTTTTGTTGGAATTGAACCTTAACCTTTACTTACGGGTTTTTACTTGTCCTTTTAAAAATGTTAAACTGGTTGTACAAAGATATAAAAAAGATTTCAATAATGGCATTTTTAACTATATCTTTTTTGCACAAAATAAAATATAAAAATTTGAATTAGAAAAATTGTTTAACTCAAATAGAATTTTTTTTAATTCATTTTGATGACAAAAGGACATTTATTACAGATGTCAATGGTCAAGGCATTTCTAATATAGGCGAAAGGAAAATATGACATCCAATTGAAAAGGAATCTCAAATAGTTTTATTGAAACAGCAACCTTCCTGCCATAAAAATAAATGAGATTTAATAAACAGAGCTGATAAACGAAATTGCTTTTTATAAAATGTGATGATTCATATGTGTGATTATACTCGTTCGCTCCGAGCAGCCGCCCGGAACGGACGTATCGTTTAATAAGTGCTCCTAGGCAGGCTCCAGTCACGGAAGTTTTTATTACTTCATTTACTTTTGCTTGCCGCAATAAGAGGAAGCTGGATACACGCCTAGCGCTTATAAAGTGCTCACATAGTTTTATAAGCAAGCACACACCTCCCTACACAGGTGAGGAGGACTAGGTTCGTTACACACGCCGGAGGGGATCGCCCCCAAAGGCCTAGAAAAACATGGACGTCTCCCTAGAGGAATATATGCGCACGACATGCCCCGACATATTCGCGGAGATAAATGACAAGTACAAGAACTTCAAGGCACACCTTCAAAACGCCATGCAGCCCGCGGCCCCGCGCAATCCATTACTGACCTAGACGTGCTTTATGACCCTGCACCGATATATCTACCTCTGCCGCAGATTGTGGCCTAGAAAATATCTCCGACTCGGAATCGGAGAACTTATTCATGGATATAGACCCTACCAGACAAACGCGTCCGCAAAGATATAGAGGACGACGGATTCCCGTAAAAAGGGAAAAAAATGCCCCGCCGCCGCTGTAAACCGCGAAGAAGACCGCACTTCTCCCTCACCAACTCCTAAAATTAGGTTGGAGCCCGTTACCGCGCAGGTTGAAACCGCGAACATTTATATGGCTGAACGTAAGGCTAAAGCCCCGCCGCCAATTGTCATTCACAAAAAAGCGTGCTGGGCACAAGTAAATAAATTTATGATTAAAAATAAGTACTATGACGTCAGGCCTAAGGATACGCGACTAGGGATCCGCGTAAACGTCAGCACGACAGATGACTTTCGGAAACACACACTTTCTGCGGAATAGCCGCATTCAATTTCACACATACGCCCTCCCGGAGTAATGTAAATTACGTGTAGTTGCACGTGGTATCCCTAAAGAGGTGGATATCGAGTCCATAAAGGCCGATTTCCTATCTCAGGGATATCCAGTGAACACTGTGCGGAAGCTTCACCACCCGCGATCAAAGGTCATCATGGACCTTCTTATGTTAGTGTTAGACCTTATTCCCGAGGGTAAGGCTATATTCAATATTCAATCTATTTGTAGTCAATCCGGGATCAAAATCGAATCTCCCTACAAGACAAGCATCGTTGTGCAGTGTTACAACTGCCAAAATTTCGGCCATACCGCGCGTAATTGCCATATAAACCCGCGCTGCGTTAAATGTTATGGTAATCATAGCATTCCGGAGTGCGCACGGCCAATTCAATATTTTTCATCATTAACTATAAACTAAAAATTAATTTAATGCTTGATCAAAGACGTTTAGTTTCACGATTTTAGTTCATTCACACGACGTTTAGTTCATTACCTATATCTAAATCAGTTAATGAAATGGCCGATGCTCAGCTCTTAGTTAGTAGATTTAATAAGGTAAGAATTTTAATTTGGGAAAACGGCTATCGGTATTCTTTCTTTCACTTATTTTTTTTTAATATCGTTCTATATGAAAATTGTATTGCTTACTATAGCAGATTTCCAAAGTTTTTCATATTTGAAGAAAGTTTATGTGCCTTTCTAAATTAAAGGCCCTACATTCAATTTTAAATTATAATTTTATGTGTTAATTCGTATAACATTTACTATTGTCATTATATAAAAATAATTCTGTATTAAATGTGTACGTTAATATAAGAGGTTAAGTTTTTCCAAGAGCATAAACACAAGCATAAGCAGCATTTTTGATTTAATATTTATGCTCTAAATTTAATAAAATTTGACTAAGACTAAGATTTTTATAAAAAAATTGTTGCACTCCGATGCTGTATACAGCTTTGGGGTCAATCACGGTTAAGAGGCAACAAGACTCGGAACGTTTAAATACCGTCTCAACAAGATAGACTCCCTTTGAGGTCGAGATTAGTATGCGGTACAACTGTCCGTTTATACAGTTTAACGATTACTTGAGGGGCAATTTCATTTCAGACGCGTTTAACATTGAATTATTTACACAACTTGGATTTTTACCCAATAATAAGTCCACTGAGTACGACTATCAAGGTCAAAGTCTAATATCATTATTCTATTAACAAGATAGTGTAACGGTTTTAGGTTTTGCACTATTTAGTTGATTATCAATTAATCTACCATCGGTTCGAAAAGGGAAACCTAGAATGAACCTTAGATGAGACTCTCATTTCCCTATTTTCAATCGTTTCTTCACAATATTAAAAAAAGATAAGAAACCCTTTAATAAGTGGACCAGTAATTCGGTTTTACTTGTTACGTATAATAAGTACACCTACTGGATAGTTTGTCAGGGCCTGCCGTAAAGTAGCAGTGTGATAACGTATCAGGTTTTTAGTTTTAAAGGAAACTCCAGTTGGCTTTTTATAGTATACCATCATTTGAAAATCTACTCGTCCTGTCGGTTGATTGAACAAAACATGTTAAAACAGTAATTATTTTATAATTCCAATTTAAAATGTTTATATTCCATGACCGGACCGACACAAAAAAATATCTAAGAGTTTCTGCATATACGATAAATCAATTGCTGACTGATAAAGAATAGCCGACAAAACATCAATCCTATCTCTAAAACCCCTAAGTTCTAGAAGTAACTTTTAATCAGAAATTGCTTTATAATTTTAATGTACTACATTATATACTTAACTGACTGCGTAACTGTTATGCTTTCAAAACCGGAAGTCGTGGGTTCGAATCCTACGAAATCACAACAACTTTTGATTCTTTTGTTCACTGTTGATGAGCTTATAAAGTATTTGATACATGCGTCATATTGGCATGATAAACTTCGGACCCTATGTCTGATAAAATAACTATACGGATAAGTGTATGCTAATAATAAACTAATCTATTTTAGCAAATTTCAAAATCTAATATGTGTTATTTAAAGTTTTTTAAATGGAAGAGAAAGATAATATCTTTTTGTAATTAACTTCTTCTGAAAAGATATAACAAATTCTTATCTAAGTGGGAGCGGAACTTAACTTTTAAATATTTTCCTTATTTTCGCGGAGAACAGAGCCATTTTTTTGCGTCGACTGAGACAATTTATGGGACCCTTTTTACCGAAATAAGTGCTAATGAGATAGAAAGAATTCTGTAATTAAAACAAGGGGCTTACTTAGCTCACTTCTTTAAATAGAATAAACAAAGAGATTTTTAAAAATTATGCGAAACTTTATTTTTCTGTTTGTTTTGGTAAATTAAAATTTTCTTAAATCTCGTACTATAATGTATTTTGGCAAAAAAAATTTTTGCAGTTTCATTAATGTATGCATATATAAAGTACTGTAAGATATAAGCAATATGTTACAAAGTTGATTATAGCGGATCTAACTGATAGGCGTTTAACTTGTCAAGTGTAATATCTATTCGACAAACACAAGATTGCGAACTTATATAATACTGAATAATAACACTTCGTGACTTAATACTATAGTTAACTCCAAAAGGTTGAAATCTAAAAGTGAACATTTTATTTTTGGTAGTAAATGCTACTAAAGGAAAAGGACTAACTTGATATATTAAGTATTCAACTGACAGTACTTTACTCATCATAAGTATTTTTTTCAAATCGGCAATAGCCAGGGGTGTCATCAACGTGCTGCCTACCGTGACTTATAGGATGATACGTCCCGTTTACCCAGTAAATACGCTGGCTACAGTGCCTTTCACACTGGAACATGGAAGTGTTTTTAGACTACTACAATGCTAGCGGCAGCTCCAGACGGCAAGCCCCTTTAAACTCAAATTAACATAAATGTATAAGTTATACATTCATATTAAGTTATTTTAAGGTAGATTGTATTATTTACAACAAACCAATTCAATTATATTAAATGAAGTCGTCGGGAATCCAATAAAGCGACAGGGACGAGCGGCAGAGCGTAAAACTGCCAAACTCGGCATACATTTTTGATCGATTTTGGAATGTTTCCAGCTGTCCCATACTTTATAGTGCCTCTGGCGTTTATACGCCATAAACCGTAGACCGGCGCAAGGGAGCGTTTATCTCAAATTTGTAATAAAACCTCGTTCGGAGCCTAACGAACTAACGTCAGCATTTTACTACATCACTCTTTTACTAGAGGTGACTCAGAGGTTGATATTAAATATTTCTTTCAAGAAAAATGGAATAATAAATTTATGTAGAAAACCAAACTATTTATACCTACCCACCTGTCTTCGCCTGTTCTTTACATTTTTATATTTTTATTTCATGATAAGTAAGTATAGTTTAAAAAGAACATACTTGGAAATTCTTACTATCTTTACGTTAAACGCTATGATCTACTGTATAATATTTTACGATCGTTACAGTTTTTATATACGATACTGTTGTGATATGATCTAGTAACGAAAATTTATCATCTTAATAGAACAAAACTAATAAAAGCACTAAAATCTTAAGGTCGATACAACTGTTGGCCGCTTGTTGTTGTTTAGTGATATAGATAAGTACAAATTAAAAAAAACCTTTAGTATTTCCCTAAACTCAGATACTTTGAGACATTTACACCTGAGGCATTTACATTTCTATCATTAAACTAAACATACAACTGGGCTATGGAGACAGTTGATTTTATAGTTTTATATATTAAAGTTGCTTTTAGAACTTCGGGGTTTTTAAGATAGGTAATAGATGGGCGTTTTGTCTTCTGTTACATTTCAGTCAATAATTGATATAAGAAACGCAACGTAAGTCAGCAGAAATCACCTCACTGCCCTGAAATATCTCAGTTACATCCAATATTGGATGTAACGAAGCCGTTAAATATGCATTTAAAAAACTCCATCATTTTTGACGAAATAATTTTAACACTTCCTTATTGTAACGTACACCTACCGTAAAAGCAATAGTTAATTTTTTGTATTAAATTCATTATTCAGTCAGTCTTCTACAATGTTTCTGTCCCGAAATAACTATTTCTATTTATTTTTCCAACGGAATGGATTGCCGAGTTTATAACATTCAATAATTATGTAGATCATTTAAATAACCAATACAAAAGGTAGTAAATAGGTCATAGGAACGTTTTTATACTCTTCTGCGTCCCCACAACTCACTGCCGAGGCAGCCCTGTCTCTCTCAATCCACCCATACGCGCCTTTCGTCTTGACACTTTTTCTTGTTTGCAGACTCCCCCAAATCTATTACGCAGGAGCCAAGGAAGCCAGGAGATCTTGACCTTTGCAGGCGCAATTCTCTTAGCACCTAGAGGCGACCCAGGTTCGCCGCTAGCACCGCTTCGGTCACAGAAGGAGGAGAGATCGACGATTTCAAGCCGAAAGTCCCCACCTTTCAAAGCCTTATTACTCGTTTCTAGTACCTAAAGGATGGGTCAGTAGTGTAGCAGTAGTGAACCCTTCACACAACATCTACGGTGCGGCTCTATAATAGTATCAAAGTTTGTCTAACGAAGAACTATAGACAAAAGTTAACCACTCAGGCTCTAAAAAGTTTTGGACAAATTTAGAGTCCATGAACGAATACGCTAGTACTTTTAATTTATTTGTTTTTTTTTATGGCATACGCAGGCAGACGAGCAGTCGGGCCACCTGATGGGAAGTGGTCACCGACACCATAGACGTGAAATACCAGTGGTATCGCCGACGCGCTGCCTGCCGTGAGACATAGGGTGTTAAGTCTTGTTTACCCAGTAAATACGCTGGCTACGGTGCCCTTCAAATCGGAACGCAGCAAAGTTTTCACACTACTGCTTCGCGGCAGAAATAGGCACCGCATTATTTGTATATGGACTAAATAAAAAAAACCTTTAAAATAAAAATATGTGTGACGAAAATTCAAGATCATAATTTTTTTTCAATCATAATCCTAATTAAAAATTCTCAACGTGAAAGTGTAGTCATAGAAAAGTAATGAAAAGAAATTAACATAATTAAGCGATAACCAATAAAAGAGCGCAATTTTCTTTGTACCTATTGTCCTAAACCACCAGGGAATCTAGCTAATTGCATTTCCTATAACTGTCTACGAGTATCTTCGACTTAAAATAAAATGCAGTAAAAAATTTACTTTGCACCACAAAATACTAGTACTAAGAAAAATATGAGGTTTTAGGATCTAGGCTAGAAAATAATGTCTTGTTCGTGAATCTTAAAAG
>JAGSMT010001081.1:0-21700 GCA_029286875.1 Lamproptera curius | reverse complement strand
TGCGAAATATGTATTTAATTCCTTTGAAACCGAAATGATTATTGTTTATTTTAATATATTATAAATTGTTTTGACTTGAAATTTTTTATTTAAATCATCATATATCATCAGCCTGGGATAGTCCACGTGGACATAGCCCAAGACACTTATCCATTAGGTTTTGGACACCCCAGCTGGTCCAATGGGAGGGTGGGGACCGACTTTACATGCCCATCCGCACGATCATCTTATAACTTGGGGTATCGGCCCAAAATTGCCCAACAACAGGAAACAAAATGAAAATTTGTTGAGTCCCCAGGATCGAACCCACGACCTTTTGCCACACGCCATATTTCCTAGGGCTACGGAATAGGAACAGTGGTTTATTTAACGTTTTATATAAATTTTAAGAAGTGAGTGTAAGCAAGTCAAGAACTTTTTAAATGGAATATTTATTCTGGATTTAATAATCTATATTCAAATTTTGAAAAAATAATACCATTTGAAACGTTGGTCATTATCAAATCCTAAAATAATTTATGAACTTTGACATAATAGAAGCTTAAATAATATTTATGCTGTTTTTTACGTAAAATATTAAAAAAGAGCTTGCATCTACTTCAGACCAGAAGTGTAATCGATAGCCCAATTATTGTTAATTATTCATCAATTAGCTCAAGTTTATCGTAAAATAAAATAATAAAGTAACAGTTTTAGATTTGCCTAATAAAAAATGCAAGAGGGTAAAAAAGTCATAAAAATAAACTTAATACAAGTTAAGAAAAAATGATCAAGATTTTTTTAATATTTATTTAAAAGTCCCAGGTAATTAAGACAAATTAGGAAAATATAGAAATTAATAAAAGGATTGAATTTGTTTAAAAAGTTAAGATAGCCTACCATTTAGCTTTTTAATTTAAATGAAGAAAAAATTAAGTTTTTAAAAAATCAAACTACCAAATGTGATAAATAGTAAATAATAATGTAAATATCCACATCAAATGAGAGATTTTAATCAGTAAATGGAATGATTTGCCATATTTTTTATCTATGTTGATATCCGTATGTAATTATAATGACTTAAAAGTAGAGCCAATAGTCAAAATTACACTATTTTTACCCCAAGCATTTTTTTTATCCTTGCAGGGCCATGAAAGTGTTATCCACCCGACGAAAACCTAAACGTTCTTCCTTTCGGGAATCTTAGAGGAGTGGTCACAGAACGTTTTGAGTTTACTGCGATCCTGCCAGCGCCCGGTTTAGCGCAACACCTTCCCTTAGCCGTCTATAGATATGAAACATATACCCCCAAATCCGTTTATATGGTCACGGGCCTCCTTTTACCGTATCGGGGCAATTGACATCGCAAGGAGAGCGGCAACAAATACCGCCAAATTTTTGATTCGGTAACTCCATCCTGTATGGACACCTTTAGAGAGGCACATGCACCATCTTCAAACCGAACCCTGCCGGTCTAGTTTAGTCAATTCTACTCCTCAGTTGAAAAATATAGTAAAAACATACAGCATTGTTATATTTAAAAATTTCACTTTAAGGCCCAACGTCACTGAGAATGTTCTGCGGCATTTGATAACACAAAATCAGTAATCGAAATTAATAGAAATATTAACTTGAATTTACGTTTTTTTTTTGCTGTTGGAAAAATCCATTACGGATTCCCCACCCGCCAGGGGGGAGGGACAGCGGGGAATGGGGCCCTGACCAAGATGGAGCGGTCGGAACCGCTAAAAACCAACGGTTGTTCCTTTTCTTTTGTCGCCGTAGCTGGGCGGGGCTGATGACAGTCTTCGGCGACCCCGGCGCGAATGGGCCCCTCGGCCTTACTTTCGGGCCCTTCACCGGGTGTGTTGGGACACCCGAACGTCGCTTCGGCGCCGTGCCGGAACAAACAAAGCCGGGTCCCTTCTGAGTTCTACCTGGGCGGCGGGGCACCCTCGCCGGCCGCCCAGGGCCCGGTGTCAGGGGGGGGGTTGCCTACGGGCCCTCGGCGCCCTGGCCTCTTCTTGCGGAAGCCAGGCGCCCTCGGCCTCCCTGACCCCTTTCCCGGCCCCTTGGGCCATCACGTCCTCGCAAAAGAAGGACGGCGCCCCACGACCCGTTTCAGCATCCCGCACCAAGGCAGGAAGGAAAGGTCGGCCCCCGAATTACGGCGCCCGGCGTTGCCGGACCCAAGCTGGGAAACCTTCCAGGGTGTTGGGCCGTCCCGGCACAACGCCCGGTGGTGGCATTTTTCGAAGGCCCCTTGGCCAAAGCGGCACGGACCTCCCAGCCATGTCCCGGGAGAGGTAAACCTGCGCCGCACGGAAAAGTTAGGAGCCATGTCCCTTTCTAGCCACCACTTTTAAGAAACGGGGCGTATGGTTTCCTTTGTTCGAGGCCGGCGCGGGGTGCCCAGCCGCAGCCCCAATTAGGTATTGGAAGGAGCGCAATTGCCTCTTTGCCCCCTTTATCTTCTTCTGGGCCGGGCCTTGAAGCCCGAAAGACCTTTTCCTCGCGCCAGAAAAAGAGTGGACGGGGATTTTCGCATCCAGGCCCAGGGCAAGGAGCCAGCCAAGGCACGCCGCCCTCACCCGGAGATGGTTCCGGTAGCCCGTACGGGCCCGGGATCGCCAACCACCCTCTGGTTCCCTCAAACGCCGACTTCCTTTTGGAGGGTGTCGGCCTTACAGGGGTGCCCCACAGGACCATGGACCCACGACCCGGCGAAAGGCGGCGCAGGAGCCGGGGTCCTCCGGTTGGGGGAGCAGTTCCGAGAGCTGCCCTGCTCGCCACCCAGGCGCGGGGCTCAAAAATGGCGCAAAACTTCCATCGGCGGTCTGGACCAGGGCCGAGATATTTCAATGGTTTGAAGTCGACGCACGCCGCAACAATTCGGGGCGTCCGCAGGTGGCAAGGTTCCGAGGCCCGGGTAAAAGCAAAGGGCCCGGGATTTTTCGGAGCGCCACCCAGTCCCAGCCGCCGGGATGCGCTTTAATAACTTGAGCGACCCCCGGCAAGGGGAGAATCGCAGCCCTATCTTAACAAGGAACCATCTCCGCCTGGAAGGAGTGACCTTTCACATCCAATACGCTCCAAACAGGATAGCGATTAACATAACTGGAATCTGCATTCGGGGACCCTCTGACCCACCATTTATCAGAGGATCTTCCAGAAGGCGGCGGAGATTAAATCAAGGTGGCTCTTTAACAACAAAAAATGAAAAAGCCCCGGAAGAGGACGGACTCACGACGGAGCTACTAAAAGCAGCCGGTAAACAGATGCTGAACAGACTCCGACATCTAATTAACTCTGCTCTTCTTTCCAGAGGAACTCTTGAGTTATGGCATAGGGGCCAGGTCTTTTTGTTCTTCAAAAACAAATGATAAAAGCCTATTGAAGAACTATTGACCCATATCACTTATGAGTCATGTCTACCAGTTGTTTTCGAGTTTCATCTGTTGCAAGAAAACTCTACGAAGTTTCAAGGGGTTATAGCATCTATGGTGCACATATCCATACAGTGAGGCAGATTATACAAAAGACCCATCAGATTTATTGGCGATATATCGAGATGCCGGGGTAACTGTATTATATCTCCTAATAAATATTTGACACCACTAGGTATCAGAATTTATCATCTGTAATTTATGTTTATGGATGAAGTATATGTAAATTATAATATATGTTCGCTTTTATGTAGTTAGGTTTATGCATTTTAAATCACTTTAGCACAATAAATTCTAAAAATTAAGTACAAAACGCCCAAGAAATGGTACTGTTTTAGTTTTTATTTTGTCAAATGTTTTTTAGAGATTAAACCAAATTTAGTTTTCTTTAATGGGGCCGGGATAAAATAGGTTGAATTGTTAAATATTAATCAGAAAACCTTAAAGAGTATACAAAATGGGACGAAATAACATTACATTTCAAATTGGCAATAAAATTTGTAAAGCAGTATTATTTATCATAAATAGTATTTGCGGTAACGCGTTAATTTAATAAAAATCTAAATCATCTTTGCACCACAAGTTTTGTATGTTGGTAATGCCATCATATTTTGTATCTAACGCATTTTAATACATCCACCTCATTTGAATTATGTAAATACAAAATAATAATTATTTCAAATACTTTTACGTAAGTAAAAATTAAAGAGCTTTACGCATTACTCTTCTTAACATTGAAACACTCTACGGCGACGCAACGTAATAAAGATGCAAATTTGCATGAATACAATTTTGCAAATTACGCTTACAACACTTCTATGCTAATATAGACTTGCTACCGGAAAAAAAACTAACTTTTGCATATTTTAAAACTTACGATACACGTCCTGTATAAAAAATATTATGTATTACAATGTAATACGAAAAATGTAAAATAAGAATTTAAAATTCAAAATGAATTTTATCAAAAACCGGAAGCAGTGGTTTCAAATCCAATATATACAATAATATATCATATATGGAATTAGAAATAAACGTCCGGATTTTAAAACTTTTTAAAAATGTTTCACATAATAAAACAATACAGCATTTTTACAAGCTCGAGTAGGCAATCTGTACGGCAATCTATCTTCGTCACTAAAGCGCGCCTTTTATACTGCCTCTGTAAAACAAGAAAATACATAATTCAGAGCAATTTTTATTTAACATTTATCATTCCATTCTGATTTTGAAATACTTTAAAAATAAAAACGTGGTTATTAAAAAAAAATCATGATTATAAATCATAAGATTATGCATAGAACCTTGGACCAATAACATTATGTCATTTATTTTTAAAATTCCAAAATTCAGTAATTGTTGGGCAACAAGTATATAATAATATATACTTGTTGCCCGACTCTATATTTATAGTTTTAAGGTTAATATAAGAATTACCGACTTCACCCAGAATATAACCACTTTGGGCAATAAAAGTGGGTTACAACGTGCTATCGGCTAAAATTGTCCCGTGATTTCTGCCAGCGCTTTAACGCCGGCCGTGGAAAAATTGAATCTGTCCATTAGCGCCATAGGGCCCATCGGTGAGCCTTCCCTTACTGTTCCATCCACGCCGCGGGGTCACCGGAGCCAAATGACAGGTTTAGGGAAAACGCTTCCACAGGCCGAATACTAAGGATATCGAACAAAAACTCAAGGACGTGAGCCACATGGGCCCTGGTAGTTTTAAACCGATGTAGATGGTTTTCAAACCATTAGAATTTTTGTGTTTTTGGAAGGTTATTGTAATGACAATTTAGTGGCCTTATTGTGTTGTTTGAATTATATAATATTAAGGAGATAATTAAATGTTATAATAAAAAAAACCATTATAATGAAACATTTATTTAAATTCTATATTTTTTTCTTTTTACCACCAAACAAACATACCACTTTAAATGACGTAACAAACTACATTATATATAATTACTTAATGAAGTCTATATCACATTTATTTATGGAAGCTTTTTCAATATCACACATTAAAGCTTCTGTTATCACTGAAATAAAAGAAACTTAAAAAATTTTTTCTATGTATTCTATATATACATAAACTGTAATTATACATAAACTAAGTCTATAATCACATTTATATATGGGCAATTGTCTCAACATCACATTTTAATCAACTATTATTAAATTAAAAAAAGAAAACTTTTAATATTAATTTATTTCTATGTATCTATTATGTATTTAACAATAATCAAACATGAATTTTATTAAAACAAGGTAAAAAAAGAAATGGGTTAGCTGGACAAGATCCCAATATTAGATATTTTTTTTTGATTTTTCTTTGTTTTGTTACCCATGATTGGGACGTTTTCTACGTAACATTGACGACAGGTTCTTTCGGATTTTTCTAAAAACCCTTCTTTCCTTTTGGGGTGTTTTTTCGTTTTGGCTTTTCATTACAGGTGCAGTAAGTTGTGGAACCGGCAAAATGTTTTCATTATGGACCTTCGAAATCTACCATTTGTATATTTTTATTTGTCACTGATTTATATAAAGTCAGAGATTAAACCATTGGAGTATTAAATAATAAATCAATGGCCAGCTTCTTTTTGGAAATTATTTGGACCGTTTTTTCTTGGAGACGAGTATGTTGACATTTGATCTGACAGGTTCACTGCGCCTTTGGCTTTGTTGTAGCCGATTATGATCTGTGGTTTCCTGACGAATTTTTGGGCTTTTAACCTTCCATTAAATTGTTCTTGAGTGTTTGGTTGGACAAAACCAACACTTCTTTTTATCTCGCCATTTATTGCAGTAATAACCATCTTGACTTTCTTGCTATGGTACTTCCTCCTTCTTCAGTTTCGTGCAATTACTTTTTTTTGGGATGTTCCTGTTCTTTCGAATCGTTCCCACCAAAATGCGTTTCGTTATCTAACAAAGCCCTGGCCAAGGGGATACTTGTATACCAGTTATTCGAAAAGTGTGGGGCCTTTATTTAAAAGACCATTAGCAAAATCCATAACGACATTGTATGGAGGTATTTTGTAGTTTTATTTTTACCTGCGTAAACATTTCCACCCATAAGATATCCAGGAATACAAATAATTTAAATTTTTAATGCCATATTTGTGGCGCTTTTGGTTTTATATTGTTCAAATATAATCCCGACGAAACGGGACAACACCTCATCGATACATAAGTCTTTTGCCGGGTGTAATGCATCTGGAAAAGGGATTTAATACTTTGAAGATAGCGAAATGATGGAGCCGGTCTTTTTTTGTATCATCGTTTTCAGAAAAAGCCCGGCCATTATCTCAAAGCGATTCCGTGAAAGGGTGTGGAAAAAGGATGACCTATTATTACTTAGGGACCAATATTCCGGAAACCAAGTTTTGGCCCAATGAAATTTTATACTGAAAAATTGCTTTATTTCGTGAATATTGGTAGGAACCCATTTACGAACCTTTGAATTACGCGGTTGCTTCATTTGTTAGTAATTTTGTTTAAAGCGGGTTTAAATTAGTTGGGTTACAATATTCCGAGAAGGCCATCAGGCACCATTATTGAAAAACAGCTGGAGGCGTTTTGGCATGCTTTAACAAGGTTAGTAGGAAAAACCAGGATGCCTTTTAGTAAGGGTATTATTTTGTTGGTTACCTTTTAGGAATTGAAAAACCCCTGATGGTGTTTAATTTTGAACAATAATAAAAATATTCTTGAATTAAATAAATGTAAAAAAAGTTTTTATTAAAAACTTCAAAGCGCAACCCACGTATGCAAAAATAATTAAACAAAAAGTTACCAATCCACCATTAATCTCCTCATTTGTCGTCACCTCCTCACTTTCCGGACAATATAATTCGAGGCATCTTCTTTTTGGTGGCTGAAAATTTCATCTGAATCTTTTCAAACCAAGTTCAAAATATTTATTCTGACGTTTTCAACCGTATTAAATTTTGTAAAACCTGTAATCATCGAACCATTTTGGCGGGAGATACGGTAGGGTGTTACGTCGGAACTCTGTATATTCACCCATTAAACGCAGTGCGCGAATTGATGGAGGCGGGGCGGCGGGCGCGGGTGAGCTGTATTGTGACCCCGCGGCCCCCGCCAACGGAAATTACGTTTTCGTTCGTAGGGCCATGCCCCCACGGAGCCTTTGTTAATCTTGTAAACCGGACGGTAGAATTGATTTTTTATTTTCATACGAATTAACGCATTTTATAAACTTAGGGGGCGAAAATTCAGTTAAAAAAACGGATTTCGTGATTTCTTGGCCTTGAACGGAAAGTTAAGGAAGGCTCACCGGGGTTGTATGGCACGCAACGTGTTAAATTTCAACAGGGTATTCATTATATCCATTGTGGTTTTTGACATGGTTAATGCATATAAAATGAAGATTTTTTTAAATGCATTAACTTTTAGGAAAAGCTTCATTACCTTAAAAGAGATTTTTATATGCCTCATTGTAATTTTTAAATTGAATGCTTCTGGATTAGTGTGTATAATAGGTAGACTGGATTAATACATATAAATTTTATACGCCTTATTATTTATTTTCAAAGTTTATTAAAATGGTTAAGTAGGTATTTTGACGTAGCCTGCAGAATATTTTTGTAAATAACAACTAAAATTTTACCGCCTCTTTACGGTTAATTTTAATTCTTTAACCACAATTTAAACACCCGTATTTTTCTTAATTTATTAAATATTTATTAAACTACTCATTACAAATTAAAAAAAAATTAGGACCAAATGCCAGCTAGTATCTACCGATTGAAAAAATAATTGATAAATTGGATCTCTAGGGAGCGGGAAAAAGATTTAGGTAAAACCAGAGAACTGATAATCCGAATTGAAAATTCTTTTGAGAAGCGTTAAAACCGGTAAACCGCGATACATACAACGCATGGACGCCTTTCTCAATGCCACTCTAAGTTTTATTTTATTATGCCAAACAAAAACAATACTGCTACTAGAAACGAAAATACCTGTCAATCTGAACGGAGGCTAAACAAGAGAAATTAATGAGTCGAGTGAATTATAATGATTATATAAGTAAGTCCATTTATATTTTAAGCTTATTTATTATATCTATTTATTTATTATATATAAGTAGTTTATTATTCTATCTAGTAGTACCATATTTAATATATTAATGATATCAAAAATGCTCAATGCAATTAATTAATAATTCCAATTACACTTTAATCCTCAAGAGTAAAGCCCAGCGCATTTAATTTAATACCAAAGAGCTTTATTAGGGAAAATCCGGATAAAATTTTTTTTAAAAGAAAAATAAATTATCTAACATTAATTATAGCAGCTTTTGGTATGACATAACTTGAATTACCATGTTAAATTAGACCGACTTTGAAACGCAAAATAGGTACGTGATACCATAATAGTAACCGTCAATTTATTTATTCTTTTTGCACAAAAAAGTACAAATAAGTAAAAGTACTTAATGCCCTAGACAATTTTACCAGTCAACATTGGGGTGGTACAGAGATTAAAAATCGGGAGGTAAAAAGCTTAATTAGAAAAACATAAAAAATAAAAAGAAAAATATTTGGAACCAAAAACAATTCAAACTCAGTTTATTTTATAAAAAATACATACAAAATAAAAAATATGTGCTTATAATAAAAGTATACTTATATATGTAAAGGTTATCAACCGCATGATTTAATTCTTTTATATTTTCAATGCATTTTAAACTGATGAACCAAGTTTAAAAAAAGCCCATTTTTTAAACAATGTTTGTAAAATTTAAGGAACTAGAACTAAATTTTTAATTAAACTGCTTAAAAAACACAAATGATATAATTTTATTTTATTTTAAAATTTAATTTGTTATAATTTCCATCATTTTTAAATTGTGGTGAAAAAAATGTTTTCAAAAATAGTTGACTTTAAAAGCAAACGCCATAACCATAATGATATTAAAATTCACTTATAATACCGTATAAAAAAATTTACCCTTTTACCGGTTAATGCCAATTAATTACACATGAGGTGCATAGAAGTTTTAACTCCAGCTTTGTGTTCGGTTATAAACTTTGAGGTTTGTAAATATAAATATTTTTAAAAATGTTTATACTTAAATACTTCATTTATTCCAAAGATTTTCATTTTTAAAATAAGACTTATTAGAGCAACTTCTTTTTGACCGACTTTGTTTATTCTTTTGAATAGCAGATATTAGCTGTCATTTCATCTAATTTTTTTAAATAATTTAAAGATAAGCAGTTTGATAGATATTTAAAAAATTAAGAAAATTACGGCGACAAAAATCCAACCTCGGCAAAACAAAACGCTTGGGAAACCGTAAAAGATAAACTTAAACAATGTATATATAATTGGCTTTTTTAAATGGTCTTAAATAAAGTCCCTGGGCATATATTTGTTTAAAAATTACTTACAAACCCCATTTTAGAGAAAACATTCAATAGTTGCAATAAGGCACATTTTTTTAGCTTAATTGAGATACAATAACATAAGTCTTAGTAAAAATAAAAATTATTGGGAAATTTTTTTTTTATTCATAAAACGAATCCAAAACGATATTTTGAAAAATTAATAACCTCAAAAGTTATGACAGGTTTAAAATGCGTCGGCAAAATCAGAAGATTTGGATCAACGGCAGAGAGCACGTTGTTATCCATTTTGATTGCGCAAAATAGTTATATACTGTTAAAAGTCGGTCGTATTTTTTTTTGTTAAAATTTCACTTGTTATCTTTTCAAACGTAAATATTAAAATGTTCATAAATCAATCGAATTACAAATTATAATATTATAAGCTTTATACAAAGTTTCTTTTCTATAAAAAAAATATCTCAAAAACGATAAGAAACAAAAGCACCACGAGTACTCACATTTGAAAAAAATACAAATCATTTGAATTATTATTTGAAACGGGGAAACATTCTTTGAGTTTTAGGAGATGTGGGTATTTATGATATGTAAGGAATGATGTTGGGACCGTACCGCTGCATGAATCGATTCGCCCCAAAAAATTTTTCCGCCCTTAACAAATAAAAGGCCTTAAGGGTTTATTTGGGCCCGTTTTCCAATATTATTCCTTTTTTATTTAAACCTTAATTAAGCCTTTTAATTTTTTCTCGGGCCAAATTCCTTTTTTTTAAAATTTTACCTTTTATATTTAAAATACATTTCAAAATAAGCTGAAAGGGTATTTTTATTAAATTTTTATTAATTAAGCATTTGGGAAAAAATCAATTTTTTTTTAAGGCAATTTTTTCCTTTCTTTTAAATGGAAAATACAATATGTTTTTTTAAAAATAATTTTAAAAATTTTTCAAAATTAAAATTTGAGCAAATTAAACTTTTAAAAAAATTTAATGGAAAAAAACAAATGAATTTGAAGATCCATAAAAGGAAATATTTTTATGATAACGTTTTATGAGGTATTTTAGAGCTGCAGTTATTTATAATTGTGAAAGCACTATCGGCTTCCGGTTTTATGAGCACCGTATCCAGCGTTACTGGGTAAACGAGACGTAATATCATGAGTCTCACGGTAAGGCGAAATGTAGATACTACGGTTTGCACCGGGAATTGGCCTTTAGGTGCCCCGATTGCTTGTCTGCCTTCGCATGCGAATGGAAAATATAGAAAGGGTTAATAAAGCCGTTATTTATTATTTCATACGATAGTTGTTTCCTTACGCTTGCGACGCCTGTTATCAACTTTTTTTCTTTGATTTTTTATGTTTGTGCAAGCATAACATAAAAAACCATGTTTTTGGTGGTAGTGCTCCATATCCATAAAAATAATAATACTTTTAATAGAATACTAAGAATAAAAAAGGGATAACAATTTTTAGGCTTATCAAAAATTATGAAATCCAATATCACAACCTTGTACGATTTAATTTTTGAATATTTTTTTCTATTACCTACGAAGGCAGACGGGCAGTTGGGCCGCCTGATGGAAAGTGGTCTCCGATGTCCATGGACATTTTTATGTGATTTTAATGTAAATATTTAAGGTAATTCAATATAACTCCACATAATAGTTAATGCATTAAAGCAATGCTTCAATCTTTTTGAATAAAACATATCGTAGATTCAATTTCGATAAAATTAACAATTAAAAACAAGTTGGATTTTAAATGCAGTAAACAGAAACGGGCTTTAATAATAATTATTTGGCAAAAAAAGTATTACATAAATTATTTGTAATGACCCTTTTTTTGTTAAAATTTTTCTTCCTTTCCCTTGAAGCCGAGATCCTATTTATCAACATAAAAGGTGTCTTCCATATCCTAAAATGCTCTAATCAATCACTTTTTGTGCACTAGCGACCCGCCTCTTTCCTTTTATTGTAATGTATCTGGAGTCTTGTGTTTTCAAACAATTTATTCGTTTTATTTTTTTAAATAACTCATTATACTTCATTCAATCAGACTTTAGCCATTTTCATAAAATAGATAGCAAAAATACAGACATTTTAAAAGTATCTGAAGATATTAGGAACTGCATGTAAAATAGTTTGGTTACACTACAGGTGCTAAGAGATTTCTCTTTTGGCTTTTAATAGTCAAGACATCTTATCAGATTTTATGGCTTTGTTCTTAAGATAGCGAGGGATCAACCAGTTCTGGATTGATCCCCTTTTATTTTCATATGTGCTAGGAATCTGCACTTGGAAATTTGTAAATCCTGTCCAGTCTTTGATTTTTCCTCTTATCGACTACGGTGACGTGTCGTGATGTGCTTCTATGACCTGAATTCAGATCACCTCAAATAACCTCCATAATTTCTGAGTAACTGTTTGGATCATTTGTTTTCATACTCCGTAAACTCCACCATTTTTTACTCTTTACCTTTTACTCTGATTTACGTACCCTCGTATTTTCAGGATCTATGCAATAAAAACCTTCGCTTAACGTATTATCGTTACCTTTAATGGCCTATTCAACGATCGGACTTTACCCCCTCGTTATTTTTCGTTTATCGGGTCGCTACTGGAATAAGTTGTATCAGGAAATCAGGATGGTTAAAAACCGAAATTGACAATAACTCCGCCATCATACTAATTTAGTAGGTAAATTTAGAACGTAAGTGTAAATAAATTAAAACTTTTTAAATAAATTAATGGCATAAAAGATATATTTTGTCAAAATACTTTGACAATGCATAGTTAATTGAATAATTTATTTTGTTATCATTTGAAACATAAAGTTACTTTTTAAACAAATATATTTTTAAGAGAAACCTTAATTTAAAAAGTCTATTTTTAAAAAACCATTTATTTATATTTGTACCCTTAAATTGGATGTTCCCAATTATGTATGTATATAGGTATGTATAGGGTATGTATATACTTTTGGCAAGAAATAGCGTGTTTTGTTTCCTGTTCACGTGTAATTATTGATCTTAGCACCGTCACGATTTAAGATTTCTTCATGTTCACATACTTTTTAAAATATAATTTACATAGTTCGCTGGAAAACACAAATAAGTATAAGACAGAAAATATAAGAAGGAATAGAGCAATTCTTTACAAAACTAAAGTTGGTTCAAGAATTAAAGGAAATTGACGGTATTCAAAGACAAAAATTACGAATGAAATGTTGAATCGGTTTACTTCCTTCAATAACATTATGTTTCTCGAGGCTCATTTCATCTTAACGGGCATGTTAGTAAACAAAATTGCCACCTATTGGAGCCCCATCAATCCAATTACTTAAGCATCAGAAGCCCTTGCATAGTCCGGAAAGTACGGTTTGGGCCGGCGTCAGTCCATGGTATCCCATGGCCTTACTTTTGAGGGATGGCAGAGGGCGGGGTTACTGTTACCGGAGCGAATTGGCTAATGATCGAAGAGTTTTGGACCAGGATTGCAAAACTTTTCAGGCTTTAATGCCGGACGTGGTTTCAACTGGATGGGGGCCCTTTCACACCTCTAACACTCTATGCCCGTTATCCCAACTTTTCCTGGCAAAGTGTTCTTCAAGAGAGGGGGACATTTCCTGGCCTCCACGTGTCCAGATTCAACCTCGATGGATTCTTTTTTTGGGGCTACCTTGTTGCCAGGAATGAACAAAACCCCGGGTCAATTGAGGGCCCAAAAGAAAAATCCGCAAGAGAAATGACAAGCATTTCAGCAATGACGGCCGGCAGTCATCGACAATTTTAGAGTCGGCGTAAGAGGCCGGACCGCAACGGATTCATTTAGAAGATGTTATTTTCAAAAATCCCTTGTTTTTAGGCTTTTTTTTGTAAATAATAAATTTATTTCAAATGTAATTATTTTATTTTAATAATTTTTTTTTTCAAATCACCCCGCAAGACTTTTTAAGATCAAATGTAAAAGTAAAATTAAGTTTTTATAATAAAATTAAATTAAGTTTTGAGCCAATTTTTACATTTTGACTACTTTTTATAGTTCGAGTTATATTAAAAAATATTTTAAAGGGATCTACCCAAAAGGGTAACAAATTTAATTTAGTTTGTTAGAATAAAGAGAAGAAAATGTAAAATCATTAAAATACATCATCATCAGCCTGTCTTAGTTACTGCTGGACGGTAGGCCTCCCCAATGCATGCCTTCTAATTTTGGCCAATCACCCACCAATGGTCCAAATGATGGGCTGACTTTTTTACATGTACGTCGTTATTAATTTTTTAATTGCAACAATTATAGTAATGTCTGTGTTGATAAATTACATATACAAACAAAACATAAACCTTTTCTATTATTAAAGACAATAGTTAACCAAGTGAAATTTTCAAAAAAATAAGGATCATTCAAAAGTATACAAACCGTTTTGAAAATATGGAGTGACAAGGCCCTTAAAGGAAAACTACCCTTGTGATATTAATACTTTATTTAAAAATTCCATATCATTTAAGGTATTCTTTTAATCAAAATGTTAAGATAGAATTATGGTAGTCGCCTGGAGGACCCAAAAACTCAAAAATTATTGGATATAAATTTAATTAAGATAAAATATGAAAAATTACAATTTAACTTATGCAAAGCTGGGCCTAGTCTGACCCTTTCGATGCGAGAAGGGAAAATGGAGGGTACATTGAAATTATCGTAATGGAAGTTTCAACACGATGGAAACTTCCCAGTAAAGGCGCGTCGGATGGGCGGCCCTCCTTTGGGTTGTCGGAAACCGTTCCCGTTGATGAAAGCAATTTGCCCTGTGTCGACCTTTCGTTTGACGCAGCAATTTGACCGTGTGAATCGATGTTGCAATGAAAGATACGCTGCATAGTTGGGTAATTTCCAAGGGTTTGTACATAACACCTTCCCCTGAGGAACAGCAACTACTTCTGGAGACTTGGAGATGGGGTATTGCTGGTTTTATTGGTCCAGGTTTTGCAGGTTGCAAATAGACGTCCCCTCGGGCTGGCACCCAGAGGGTTTTTAGAGCATCGCCATCCCCTGTCTTAGTGGTTGCGATCAGGATGATGGTGTTTTTACGGACACAAAAATACAATGGTTCGTCGTATGGTATAAAATTTTAACAGATTTGTTCGATTTAGAGCCGGTTTTCAAACCGGGAATATGATGTTGAGTTTCCGCAACCTCTTGAGATCAATTGATTTCAGGTGAACATGAGAAGATTGCCAACGAGTTCGTTGTGTCATCTGGTACCCATGATTTCAAAGGGTTCCTTTCAACCTTGTTCGGTTCGTTGGTGATGGTAAACCCGCCGTAATGTGGCAAAAGTTAGGCCGGGATGGGACCAGGTAGGTACCGATGACGTTGTTGTAGTTCCTCACGTGAGCCTTTGGATACGTATCTTCGCCATATTAGGGAATGATATGACGTAAGTTTTGACGAAAGTTTCCAAGGCGATCCCTTGATAAGAGTTACGGTGGTCATCCGCAGCCTTCCCGGCCAAAAGAGGTTAAAGGAAGGCGTGGGTACAGTCCGTTTGATGCCGAAGTTGATGGTCCATCTTATCTCCGAGAGGTACCAGTTACCGTACTTGGGCATTCAGCCTTATGTACACATAACCATCCCTGTTTTTGTTACAATGGATAAGGAGGGATGAGGGGCCGGGTATTTATTAGGAGGACAGTTTATATAAGTCGAACGTGCCGCGGAAAATATAGGTATTTTAAAAATTATAACTATTCTGTTCCCGAAAAAATAACAATTTCTGGCTTAATTTATTTCGAATATTTCTTAGTTCTAAGTCTAAATATGTTGCTTTTTATATTGATTCTAATTTCAACCACAACCTAAACCTCAATACTTATAATTAGAATGATGTGTGCTTGATGCACGAATAAAGCCAAAATATTCTTCATTCTTTTAACTCGGCTAATATATCATCTCATTTTCTGTAATTATAATTAGCTGGATAAATCTCAAAATTTTATAAGACTTGAACCCGTTGATTTTGGGTATTTAGGGATGAGCGAAGGTTACATTAATTTTGGGATTGATCTACTAATTTTAGTTATAATTTTCGGGAATTGGAGCCATCCATTCGGTGTTTAGACTTACGCGTGCATTTTATTTGATTGGAAATTTTATTGTCATTATTCTGAAGAATTTTGAATACTTTGTTTAATCGTACTGCATCTGAATAACCCAGGTTGCCCGTGATAGTCTTAATCAATGAGCCCAAACCATCAATTGAGACCTTTTTGTTCCATTTTCTAATGTTTTTAAATGAGTATAATCTTTATTTAATTTAGACGATAAATATTCTATTTGGAGTTCAATAATGTATGTGATTATGCAACTGACTTTTGGAAACCGATAATTGGAATTTGGAACATATGAGTTTTATCGGATTTTTAAGTTCAATATACTTAAAAAAATGCATGGTAGTAGTAATTACCTGGTTGTTTTAGTCGAAAAGGAAGCATCCTGGGTTAATGTCGGAGACTCCTCAAAGCGTTATCCCTTGATTGATATCCAGAGCCGTTATCGAATGCAAAAATTGGGCACTTTTTAGGGACCTGTTTTAATCGATTTTTCGCTTTTGGATGTATAAATATGTATAGGAGATTCGGCAAGAACTTTATCCCGACCATATCGCGGCCAATTTTTACGGTTTGCCGGATTGCTGATAAAGCGGTTGATCAGGGGATTCGATTTCGGTTCGCGGTTTTTATTTAAATTTTCTATGATATTAAAAGGCGGTTTGTAACGAGGACTCATTAATAGTATTGTATATAATTTTAACTATCTCGGTGATTTTGCATGTTTTTGTTGCATTAAATGCTTAGACATATCAATAACAAAAGGATCCCGGGGATCAAAGGGGTTTGGTTATTTATATCGAACGGTCTACACTTTGGTAAAACGAGTGGATCGAAACCAAAGGGTTAAGATTCCGTATGGGACTAGATTAAAATATTTTATCTTTTGTGAGTTAATTTTAGGATAGAAGATGTTCCCCAGCAATGTAGAGGAAACCCTTCTACGATCCCGTTATCGTTTGGACTATTGGCAAAGTTTTTAATGATGGTTTATTTTAAGAGTTAAATTCAAACAACTGGTTCGTAAACCAGTGCCGTTAATCCGATACTTATTGTTGGCGGTAAAACCGTGATGGTACAAAATTTAAGTAAGGCTTGAAGGTGCTGATTGCTGTACTGGGGGGAATGTGGTATGCTTTGAGCATACTTTAGAGAATACGTCGACAATAGTTAAAAATTTTTGCCTTTGAATTGAAAGCAGATCCATTGAACAATTTCGAATGGTTTCGTAGCCGGGGAACCATTTGAACTGTTGGTTGATGGGATTACGGATATTTTTGCTTGACCGCACACCGACAACTATTAAAAATTTTGTGATATCGTCCTTCATCTTTAGGCCAATACATCAGGGATAAACGGATGAATTTCGTTTCTTTCCACGGTGGTTGGTTTTGGGAAAATATTAAACCGTGCTGCGTCGGGTTAGTAATTTCTAAAAACCGGATTATTGCATACGGGGTTAGACACCCTTTATAATACAATTAGAAATAGTTTGTTCGTTAATTAAACATTCACCGTCCGGAAATTTATCGGGATTTTAACTATTTTAGATGAGTTTTGGGATATTTTCGTACCAATTAAGTTGCATGAATTATCATTAAATAGAATTGGTCGAGTTACGGTGATTAAGCACTTTGTCCTTTTTAAGTCGATTTTTAGCCAAATTTTTCTAATAAATCCAACCCGAAAGGGCCGTCGAGATAATTATGAAATTTATAAAAAAATTTTGTCGGTCCGTTTCATTGAACCTTTAGAAAACAAGGAATAATAATTAAATAATTATCTTTGGAGGTGGAATGAAATTGGCCTTTGAACGGGTTAAAGTTAAGGGCAAATTGAATAGGAACCTTCGAAGAATTCACAGATAAAGATTGGTTTGCGCCCATCTAAAGTGGTTTTAAGGTGATTCAAAATTTGTAAGGTATGGAAGCTGTCTCCGAGTTTTGCAAATTCCCATTTAAGTTGTTCGAATTTGAAGATTCCGAAAATTCCCCCTTTCCTGAACTACTGAGGGTTGAGGTTCACCGAGTTACCTGAAGGGCACTCGTCAACCGTCATAACCTGGCCTGGATATAATTACCGAGGTTGCACAATCATAAAAATCACTTCCTGTGGGATAAAATTGTAAGGATCCCACAAATAATAACCATGGGGGTCGTTACATAATAATCGGGGTAATAGAAATCAATTTATAGTTATTCAACTTCATTAATATTCATTTCTTTCGTTTTAAAATAGTTAGGCGGGGATTGCCAATTTGTGCCAATCATGACCGGTTAAATTTTGCAGGCCTTTCTCAAAGAAAGTGGCTGACACCACCATAGGCTTAGGGCCTTGATTTTGTGGGTATATAACTAGGTAATTTGGAATTTATTTTGCAGCGCAATAAAGTTAGGCGGTGGCCCGGAAATTTTTTGTGCGCGAACATATTTATTGGTCTAGATGGCAGAGGGCTGCTGGAAATTAGGTTCCACGTCTGTTGGGGGCCGCCACCAATTGTGGTGGTCGAGCAACGGAATTGAAAATGGTTTAAACGCGCGAAGATATTAGGAACCATTAAATTTGTTTTAAAATTGAAAACCTTAGACTTTTTTCCGAAATTGAATCATTACGGTTTTTGTAAGTACATAACATTCAAATTTCTTCACGAACTTCCAAGGCTTTTTCAAAGAATTATCTGACGCATAATTGATACGAAGTTCAAGGGTTTTTAAACCCGCACAAATGCCTGCATTGTTAACCTTTTTAACCAAAAGTAAGTTTAGCTTCTTAGTTAATACCTCATGTAGGTTGACGTTGGCCATAATTTGAATAAATTTTAAACATTTATCAAAATTTTGAAATGCCATTTGGTTAATTATTTGGCAGTTGACCCGGTAATTTTATTAAGTATCCTTTACCAGGCATAACTTAGCTAGTTTGCCGGATTTGCAATTACATATTCCGCCATTATTTGGTCACATAAGTGGATAAAATCTAGGGTAATATATGGGTTCGTCAAAATCGGGTACCGCGAGGGCTTTAAAAAATTGCGTCTACGTCGGCCATCCGAGGGACTGATTTAATATCGAGTCTACATAACCCACGGTCTTATCTTAATCTAACACTAATATTTTATAGTTATTCCGTTGAGCCTTAGGCAATTTTGTACGTGAGGCCCTTTTAGGTATTGGATGAAAAACTTGAAAACCAAAAAGGACACTTATAAGGATATTGAGGAGCAAACAAAGGCGATAATTAAGTGTACCTCTACGGATTTCATTCCGGTTCTTCGATGATTTTCGGATTTTTCCTCCAGGGGACTCCAGGTTCCAGGATACCGGGGCGTCGAGCCATTTTCTAGATCCCTTTACCTTTAGATCCTAACCGACTGGCCAATTATGGTAGTCGCCGGTCGGAGGACCCCAAAAAACAAAAAAATCAAAATCAAAAATTATTGGATATAAGTTTAATTAAGATAAAAATGGAAAAATTCAATTTAACTTATGCGTTGTTTAGTCTGACCTCCTTTCGATGCGAGAAATGGAATGCCCGAGGTTACTTGAAATTATCAATGAAGTAATTCAACACGATGGAAACCCGAAAGTGCAGGCGTCGGATGGAGGCCCTTTTGGGTTCGTCGAAACCGTTCCCGGATGAAGCATATTTTGCCTTCGTGTCGACCCGGTTTGACGCAGCATATTTGTACCGGTGAATCGATGTTGCAATGAATAGATGACGCTTTTAGTTGCAATTTTTAAGGGCTTGCATATAACATACGTTTAATGCACATAGAATGAAGATTTTTTTAATTTATTAACTTTTATGTAAACTTAAATGAGCTTTAAATAGCCCTCATAGCAATTTTTTAAAATGTCTTTACAATAAAGTGGTTATTTTTAAAAACAGATATTTCGCCGTGGTCTTTTATTATAAGATCATTTTAAAAAAGACCTGCAATTAGGAAAACAAAGTTTAAGTCTATTCTTTACAGTTTAATTATTTTTTTTAAAACATTAAACTGTTTATTACAAAAATATTTAAAAAAATTGCAAAATGATAGTAAATTTAATATTTTCAAAAAAATTATCAAAATCGGCGCTGTAGACCGAAGGACGAGGTTAATATTTATAACAAAGAACGAAAAATATTAAAAAAAATACGTCTGAAAGAATTTCGTTCTTTTTGGGAAGTCGGTAAAATATAGATATGAGGATTCACATACATTTGGACATATTTTAAGTAAAAAAACACATTTTTTTGTTTATACTTAAGTTTATTAATTATTTGCTGATTTTTTATAAATTTGCTGTTTCTAAACTAGGTTATAATGTCATTCCATTTAATAGCTCATGACATGTAAATTAGCTACGTCAATAATCGGTTCGTAATTCATACGTCATTACTGTACTTAGAATACGCTTTTATATTGTTTATTTTCCATAGGTTTTAAAATGAGAGTTTGAATTATATTTTTATTCTTAACTATTAAAACAGTAATCTCACAATCTGTGTCTATGTATAATCGCAAGTTAATCATCATTCCAAAAAATGTGTTTAAACCGTCCATGTTCTTGATGCTTATTAATCATACTTGCCGACCCTTCATGAAAAGATAGGCATGGAAGGAGATGAGAATGGCTTCGTTTACCCCGGACATAGGTTTCTGAGGCCAAGCTGTTTCGGAGGAACCTGTTAATCGCTTGTAGAGAGCCTCACCGGAGAATGCCTCTATTGTGGTTTGGGGAAGAGAGGCCCAGCAGGTGCCAGAAGAGTTTTAAAGGTTTTTTTTTACCGAGGAAATAAATGCATATCCCATCCTCGTTGGGCAAAAGAGGGGTTATTCGGACCTGCACGGAATAAAACCACTATGTTATTCCTTCTCGGCGCCTTAAGGATAGGGATCACAGGAAACTTTAGCAGTCTTCTGCAACCCTTACCAGCGCCAGCCAACCGAAAACAACCCCATCTTGGCCCCATGGCCATCTGTTTGCCCTCTAAGGTGTCGGAACTTAACTTGCCTTTGTTTCCATCAGGGCAACAGACCCCTCTGAATCTGTTTCCTTCGGGACCATGGAAGCCGAAAATCTCAAACCAATGAAGGAAGCCCCCAGCCCCCAGTGGCTTGGTGTTTGGCTCCACCGCCAGCACCATTTCAGTCGCAGAAGAAGTAGAGATCGACGATTCCATTCACCTGCATTAGCGGGTGTAGTCCTGAAATGGGCGGGAAAGGAGAGCGGCCCTTTAATACCGGACAAATTCTCACCCCGCGACTCCCCTTTGGGCTCGGAGGACAGGGAATACAGCGAGTCTACTGCCTTTCCCCGCCTTCCCAAAAGCGGGGCTTTTCAGCCTGTTTGGAAACCTTCCCTTGGCCGCCCATTGCTTAGGCCAGCCAGGTTCTTCTTAGCTCCCATAACAGCTTTTAGTCATTATTATTTAAAAAAAAAAAATGTCATTATTCCAACAAAAAAAATATGTAAATTTATTCTTAATTTGAATAACCTTTTTCGACTTTATTACTTTGATTAATAACCAAAATTTATTAATTACCTAATTGAACGTACATTTGTTTAGAAAAACCAAGTCTACTGTGATGGCAAAGTTTATTTATGTATGAACTTGTTAAATTACTTGTATTGTTGAATATTTTCGAAATTTAAATTAAAAGGGAGCAAAAGAACTTTTTAATCTGATTCCAAAATACTCATTTTATATATATTTTCCAGTCTCACTAGATTTGCATTCACTTAACATTTTAAATAATTAAAACGTGCGATTACAAAATTATGATGTTAAATGTTGAACATTTAACATC
>JAGSMT010001080.1:0-19462 GCA_029286875.1 Lamproptera curius | reverse complement strand
ACCGCAATAACAAGGAATTGAACGGTCCATGCAAAGTATAACTATAGGAGGCCATAAAAGGGAAATTGAGGAACAAACAAATCCATATTTAATAGACAGGTACCATAAATTATTAAAACCCAGACAATTTAGTGGAATATTTAGGGCAATTTCAAAAAACGGAAAGGCGATCAAAACAACAAAGAAGGTATTATTTCCGTAACATAAATTTAAGGTCAACGCAATTTTATATGGTATAGAGCGATTTAAATAAGAAATGACCCAAATCGCAACAAATCGGGTTTTTGTTGACAGGACCGCCATAAGCAATTAGTAAAATCCAGAGATATTAATTTAAGGAATATAACGGGGATATTTCAAATAACGGTAGAATCTTGATCAAAACAAATGGCAAATAAATTTGATAAACCGAATAACAAAGTATTAACGGTCAACGCAAAAGAATATGGTTATACAGAGCGCTATTTAAAAGGAAATGACTCGAATCGCAAACGGCACGTTAAAGTAAAGTTTCCCGGATAACCAATTTTAAAGTCCTGGGACCATTTATGACCGATTTTCAAGGGATATAATAAAACAACAGATATGAATCTTGGATCAAAACAAACGATGTAATAGTTGAAATTTTATGAATATCACAAGTATTGAACTGTAACGAAAATGTTATAGGGCTTATACGTGGTAAAAAAAGCGAAAGACCGGTAATCGAAACAAACGGAATTTAGTTGAAGTACCCGGGAAACGCAATTTTAAAATCCAGATGTCAATTTTGCGAATATTTAGGGTTTCTTCAAAACTGAAACGTTCGATCAAACAAATCGGGGAACAGGTTGATTATTTACCCAAAAACACAAGATTGAACGGTCAAGAAATGGGGATACAGAGCGCATTTTTGGGGGAAAACTTTAATCGAAAAACGGCACGTTAAAGTAGAAGGTTCCGCGATAACGCAATTATTAAAGTCCTGGGATATCCATTTAGACCGATTTATCAAGGGAATAAAAAACAAAGAAAGGAATCTTGATCAAAACAAATCGGATGGCGGGATAAACCCAATACACGATTGAACTGTCAAAAAAATGGGGCTTATACGCTTATTTAAAAGCAGAAATGACCAATCAAACAAACGGCATGTTTGAGAGACAGTTACCGCGATAACGCAATTATTAAAACCAGAATATCAATTTAAGGCAATATAACGGGTAACTTCAAAAAACAGGAGAATTGATCAAAACAAACAAAAATAAAGTTGATAATTTACCGCAAAAAAAGATTGAACGCTCAACGCTAATTTTATAGGGCTTATAGAAGCGCATTTAAATAGCAGAAATGACTTAATCGAAACAAACGGGCTGTTTGGGGACAGTGTACCCCAAACGCAACCAAAACCAGAGATATCAAGGGAATAAACGGGTATTTTTCAAAAAGGTTGAATTTGATCAAAACAAATCGGAAATAAAGTTGATTATTTACAAATATCCAAGCATTGAGTGGTCAAGGAAACAGGTATGGGGGTTATAGGAGCGCATATTTAAATAGCAGAAATGACTGAATCGAAACAAACGGCATGTTTGAGTTGAAGGACCGCCAAACGCAAAAAAACCAGAGAATTTTTGGGAATATAAGTGGTGTATCCAAAACAGGTATGAATCTTGACAAAACAAAGCAAAATGTTAAATTTACCGCAATAAACAAATATTGAAGGTCAACGCAAAATGTTATATGGGTTTTCGGAGGCGTATTTAAAAGCAAAACTCGTAATCAAAAAAATTGGCATTTTGAGTGGGACCGTGTTCCAAGATAAGCAATTAGTAAACCAGAGATATCAATTTATGTGCTATAAACGGGGGTAACCAAATAAAGGTAGGAATCGATCAAAACAAATGGCAAATAGTGATAATTTACCGAATAAACAAGCATTGAACGGTCAACGCAAATGTTTAAAGGGCAAGAAGGGGCTTTATTTAAATAGAGATATGACTGTAATGAAACAAATTTTTTGAGTTGGGAGGGCGATAACGAGATTATTAAAATAGAGATATAATTTTGGAATATAAAATATCTTAAATAACAGGTTGAATTGATCAAAACAAAAAATAAAGTTGATTATTTACAAATACACGATTTAACGGCCAACGAATTTTATAATTATAAGCGCTTGCTTAAAAGCAGAAAATGACCTGAATCGAAACAAATCCATGTTTGAGTTGAATTCCGCCACCAAATTAGTAAAAACCAG
The DNA here is from genome assembly GCA_029286875.1 of Lamproptera curius. Classification (NCBI taxonomy): domain Eukaryota; kingdom Metazoa; phylum Arthropoda; class Insecta; order Lepidoptera; family Papilionidae; genus Lamproptera; species Lamproptera curius. Next base: position 17,223 of record JAGSMT010001080.1, on the reverse strand, counting down.
AGATATCAATTTATGCGAATATAACGGGGTGTATTTTCAAGAACAGGGAATCTTGACAAAACAAACGGAAAACAAGTTGATTATTTACCGAAAACACAAGCATTGAACGGTCAACGATAAATGTTATATGGCTTATACGGAGCCATATTTAAATAGAAAGAAAATGACTCGTGATCAAAACAAAGGCATGTTTGAAAATGAAGTGTTCCGCGGATACCGCTATTTATTAAAACCGAGATATTCCAAAAGGGAAATAACGGGGTAATCTTTCAAAAACAGGTAAAATTTTTTCCGGAAAGGAATGGCAAGTACAAATTGATTATTTACAGAATTATCACAAGCATTGAACGGTCAATGCAAAATGTTATATGGGCTTTTACGATGGCGCCAAAAAGCAGAAATGACCCTAATCGAAACAAATCGGGCATGTTTGGTTGAAGTGTACCCGGTTAACGCAATCAGTAAAATCCAGAGATATCAATTTTGGCGAAATAACGGGTACCTTCAAAAACAGGTATGAATCTTGGATCAAAAACAAATGGCAAATACAAAGGATTATTTTACAGCAATATCCGCATTTTATGGGTCAAGGAAACAGGTATAAGGGTTTATAATGGAGCCCCATTTTAAATAGCAGAAAACCTGTAATCAAACAACCGGCATGTTTGAGGTTGACAGTGTACCGCCATAACGCAATTATTAAAATCCAGAGATATCAATTTTATGTGGAATATAAGTGGGTGTTCTTCAAAAAACAGGTATGAATCTTTGATCAAAACAAATCTTCAAAACAAGTTGATAATTTACCGCAATAATAAAAATATTGAACGGTCAACGAAAATGTTATATCTTATACGGAGGCTGTATTTAAATAGTTGAAATGACCTGTAATCAAAACAAATTGGCATTTTTTTGAGTGGGACCGTTTCCAAGATAACGCAATTATAAAATCCAGAATATCAATTTATGTGCCATTAAACCGGGGATATCTTCAAATAACAGGTATGAATCTTGATCAAAACAAATCGGCAAAATAGTTGATAATTTTACGCAATAACACAAGCATTGAACGGTCAACGCAAAATGTTGTATGGGCTTACGAAGCCTTATTTAAATAGCAGATATGACTCTAATCGAAAAAATCGGCATGTTTGAGTTGACAGTGTTCCGCGACAACGAGATTATTAAAACCAGAGATATCAATTTGTGTGCGGAATATAATGGGGTATATCTTCAAACAACAGGCATGAATCTTGATCAAAACAAATCGGCAACACAAGTTTATTATTTACAGCAATATCGACAAGCATTGAACGCAATAACGCTAATTTTATAAGGGTTATACGGAGCGCTGTTTGGGAAACAGTAGAAGGACCCGTAATCGAAACAAATCGGCATGTTTGAGTTGACAGTGAGGACCGCCAGCCATAACGCACTATAAAATCCAGAGATATCAATTTATGTGCGAATATAACGGTATTTTCAAGTAACAGGTATGAATCTTGGATCAAATGAATCGAAATACAAGTTGATTATTTCACTAACAACACGTTGGATTGAACGGTCAACGATAAATGCTTATATGAGCTTATACGGAGCGCTATATTTAACCAGCAGAAATGACTCGTGATCGAAAAAAAGGCATGTTTGAAATGACAGGTTCTCCATGATACCGCAATTATTAAAACTCTGGAGATGTCAATTTATGTATGAATATAAACGGGGTATATCTTCAAACAACAGGTATGAATTCAATCAAAACAAATCCGCAAATACAGGTTGATAATAAATAACACAAGTATTGTTCTGTCAATGCAAAACACAGATGGGGCTGGATATGGTGCGCTAAATTACAAAGAGAAATGACCTGTTATCGAAACAACCCATGTTTCAGCAGATAGTACCGCGATAACGCAATTATTAAAACCAGAGACATCACCTGGCGTGTGCGAATATAACGGTATATCTTCAAATAACAGGAATGGAATCTTGATCAAAACAAAACGGCAAATATGTTGATTATTTACCGCAACAACATACGCTATTTAACGGTCAACGCCAATTTTGCGTTATGGGCGTATACGGAGCGCTTTTATTTAAATAGCAGAAACGACCTGTAATCGAAAGTCAAATCGGCATGTTTGAGTTGATAGTACCATGATAACGCAATTATTAAAAATTAAGATGTCAATTTCCGTATAAATATAACGGGGTATATCTTTAATTAAGGTGGGAATTGGATCAAAAAAACGGCAAAGAAGTTGATATTTACCGCAACACGTTATTGAAACGGTCAACGCAAAATGTTATATGGGTTTATATGAGCAATTATTTAAAAGCAGAAATGACCGTAATCGAAACTAATCGGGCATTTTGAGTGAAAGGATTCCGCGATAACCCAATTTTAAAAGTCCTGGACCAATTTAGACCGATTATATGGGCGAAAATTAAACAAAGAAATTAATCTTGATCAAAACAAATCGGCGCAAAGGGATACCCTTCCGCAAAACACAACCATTAAAGGTCAAATAATTCCAGTTATATGGTCCATACAGAGCGGTTTTATTTAACAAAAAAAAATCGTAATTCAAACAAATCGGTGTTTGAGTAGACAAATACCGCAAACGCAAATTATTAAAAACTTGGGATGTCCATTTTATATCTGAATTTTAAAAATTTAAATTCTGAATTTGAAAAACCGGTTTTGTTTATTTGTTGACGTCCTTGGTGGAATTAACCATTACAAACCCGGCGGAGTCGAGGGTTGTAACTTTTGGCCAAACAAAATGAAGAGGTTTCACCCTCATTTGTTGGCATAGCTTCGAACGTCCCCAAAGGGAGACCTGGGCTCGGGCCGCCCCTTTTTACACCGTCAGGATCTAACCTTTCGACCCAATCAGCGCCGTTTAGATCCTTTGTTAACCCGTTAGCAACCATCAAAGGCGCCTCGGTAGGCCGAGCCCGCCTGATAAGTTGCTTTGGACTTATTTAATTTTAGCTTAAAACCACTAATATTTAATTGGGAGAATCGGCCCACGTGCCGAATTAACGGCGGAGGGTGTTTGCCCCTCGACGGCGAGGGGCAAAAGTTGCGTTTTGAACAATTTAACACGCGCTTGGACGATCGTTTATTTGTCGTCCGGATCTTTAAATATGGCGTGGTCGCCTTATATCGGGAGGGTTTTGATGCTTTGGATGCATTATTTTACGTGGTACGTGCGGGGGCGCTATTACCGTTCATTAGGATTTTTGGAACCCGGGAGTCGAAGATCTGATTGATGCTTGTTTTAAAAATTGATGTATTGAAGGCAACCAATTTCCAATGCGGTCAAGGTTGGAATTGTTATGTTCAAATTTTTTTACAAAGACTCTGCAAAGTCAGAATCCCATTTTATATAAAAGTGTTGGTTTTAGCAAAAGAGGCAGTCAACCCCATACCGATTCCAATCAACACGTTTTTGTTAAAAGTTTGATTGTTATAAATTTTTGCAGCCTTAATAAAAGTGTTTTTGTTAAAAAGGACCTACATAGCGCCATCCTTACAAATTTGGGTCAGAAGGGGATATTCGGGAAAAACAAATAAGACTGATAATCTATTAGGGTTAGAAAGGCGTTCCGGATTTTCGGGGCACCTTTATTTGGCTTTTGGGATGTAAGGTCCTTAACTCCAGTGCAAGTGAAGGGCAGGATCGACGGTCAGACCCGCTATCAGCGGGAGCCCGCATCGCAAACCGAACACCTTGTGCTGCCGGGTGGTCGTCGGGGTTTCCACTGGAGGTGAGCCCGATCATATATACAACAACACCAACTTCCAAAATTTACATCCTTACTGTACATTGTTGACTCGCCACCAGCTCTAAATCATTTTATCACGGTCAACGCAACGTGTCCTCGAATACAGGCCGCAATACGATTTCGAGTCACACGAAGTCACGTTGACGCCACACTGCGAGCATCGTTACGCATTTCCATTGCGCGACACGACACGATCTTTGGAAAAAGCCGTTCTCCAAATGTGTTCGTCAGTGTCTTACTATTGTGAGTTTATTTTATATTTTTTCGATAAGTCCAAAATTCAGTGAATAGCGTAGTGCAAGTGATTTTTTTTATTTCAGAACATTTAAATATTAATTATAATACTTTTATTTACCAATTGTGATTTAAAAAATAATTTTATACATACCTTTTTTGTTTGTCTCTGATGATCTGTACTGCATAAATACATATAGATTTTAATGCCTCCCAAAAGAAGGAAATCTGAAACCAGTCGCGATATTGCAAATTCAATCGATTCCGTTTTAACTAAATTTATTAAGCCGTATAATGGAAACCCAGTCGTTGCCCGCTTTTTGGAGAGTTGCGAAAATGCAATTTCATTTGCAAGACAGACCAACAGAATGTGCTAATTAAGTATTAATATAACAACTGAAGGAAACACAATTATGTTGTTTAAAAATGTTTGATTCTTCGACAGAGATCAAACAGTTTTAAAATAACTTTCGGGAGAAAAACTCCCACCCATATCTAGTACATTTACAAAATTCAAACAATTACCTTCCGAAGATGTGATCAAATATTCTATAAGGATTGGTCGTATCAACACGATTGCAATCGAATATTCCATTATAATTGTGAAAACAAACTGAACTTTTAGGCAGAATAGCTGCCATGGAAGATTTCTTGAATACATTTTACTAGGACTAAATTCAAAGTTTTCATATTGTTCGGCTGTAGGAATCCTAAATCTTTAACAACAATAACACATCAACGGAATTAGAGATTGTATAAGTTGGTCCGTTTATCGAACAGTTTGACATAAAAATATTGTTCGATGCGAAATCTGGTCACAGTATCGATTGTTTTAAAATAAAGGTAAACATTTTAAACCTAAATTTCTAACATAAATTTCAACCTTAGTTTTTCAAACTAAACCTGATTCTTTTAATTTTTAATAAATCATGTGCGTATTGTAAAAGCCTGGTCACTTATTAGAATGTGCGATTATTTATGTGAGGACATAAATAATCACATTAATTGAGCTGAAAACACCAAATACAAGTTTCAACAATCATTCTAATGTAAATGTAATAAGCGGCTTAAAAGCAAACATTTAAACTAAAAACGGTTTGGTGCTGGTCTGCGGAACCTTGTGATAATATTCAAGAACACGAAAACTCAAATTTTATAAAACCCGTGATCCACATTGCATATAAAATCACGGAAGACGCAAGAATAATAATTTTTATTAAAGAAGTTCTTTACTGAGTCTCAACTGAAGTCTCAAAGGTCGTACCAAGCTGTGGTCAATTCTCTGTTGCGGAATATACACCGTTGACTCAAAATTATTTTAATAGCCAAGCTCAATACTCAGTATTCTAACATTGATAACCTCGTGTTCATAAATTTTATCGTCGACACAGTTAATGAAAGTTCAGAGACTCTCGAATTAAAATAATTCTAATATTTTATGTTCTAAATTTAAACCAATCTCCTACCTCTATAATAATACGAGTTCTATTAATAAGGATTGTAAGAATAAAAAAATTATGAAATGAATAATATTAATACTAAAATTTCTTAGCCCTAACGTTTCTTTGAAAACAAATTTAACGATAAGCCCTATGTTTTTAATCGATACTGGTTCTTCAATATCCTAATTAAACTATCTAGTTTGTCAGAACAACCAGTTCTGGGCCCAGAAATGATAAAATAAAAGGTTTAAGTGATATTGATTCATATTGTGAATCTTTGATCACACCAATCGTATTTCTTCAAAAAGAATGACTTTTTATTTATATATTTCAGCAATTGATGATTCGATAAACCTAATTTACGATGGTATTTTTGGTAGTGATTTTATTCAGCTTTTCAAGATAGATGCAAGTATTCGACCAACTCCTTTGATTTAGAAGGTTATAAAATACCTGTTTATTTTAGTAAACCATCATATGTTAACCCCACGGTCTGAAATGGTCATTGAGTGTCCAGTTTCTAATTTCTGATTTTTGCATTCAAAAAGTATTAGTTTTAGACAAATAAAATTTGTGAAGGCCAATCATTGCCAATTGTATAGTTACCTTAAAAGATAGTAAGAGAGTCAATATTTCTGTTTTAAAATACTACAGAGACTCCTATTGAAATAGATAATTTCAAGTTAATTATTCCTTCGACTTCCATCTATTAAAAACATCTGACACTCAACATGAAGTTATACGTACATTAGTTTTTTAAATAGCGTTCTCAAAAGTTTTAGATCAAATTCGGGTTCACATTGAAATTCACAAGAAAAAAGGTTAATGAACTGTTTATCACGATGTACAGATATTTTCATTTAGAAGGAACACTTAACGTATAAAAATGTAGAAACATTCTAGCAATACTGGAATACCTGCTAATCACGTAAACCATATCGCTTTCCAGAATTCAAGATAGTGGTGAAATTAATAAGATGTTGACCAGAATATTATTACCTTCAACTCACCTTGAATGACCTGCATGGGCAGTGCCAAAAAGATGGATGCCTCCGTAACAAATATGGCGGATCGTTATAGACTACCGTCAATTAAATGATGTCACAGTTTCAGAAATTATCCCCTCTTATAAATGAAATTAGATCAATTAGGACATTCGAAATTTTCTAACACTAGACTTAGGTCTGGTTTTCAATGTTCAGATCCTAAAGACGCCGAGAAAACAGGATTCAGTGTTAATACAATGGCAAAATCTGTACTTTGAATTCAAGAATGCCCTTCGGTCTAAAAATGCCCCAGCCACGTTTCAGAGGCTGAAAGTAGTCCTTACTGGTTTCAAGGTTTACATTGCTATATTTACTTAGATGATTGTTTGTATTCTCATGACATTGATCTCATATTAAAAAGCTTTGAACTTGTATTTTCAAAATTTAGAGAAGCTAATATAAATTTTAGCCCGATAAATGTGACGAATCCTTACTTGGCATATAATTACAGATAAAGGTGTTTTACAAACAAGATAAATTATAAAATCTTTTGGGTCTAGGCAGTTATTACCGAAGATTTATAGAAAATTTCTCATTTAACCAAACCATTAACTTTGTTATTAAAGAAGACCAATTTTCAATGGACTTATGAACAAGAACAAGGGTTTAATGTTCTAAAACAAAGTTAATTTCTGCTCCACTACTACGTACACAGATGCTTCTAACTAGCGGAGGCCAGTCTTATCACAAGGTAAAATAGGAAAAGATAAACCAATTCTATGCATCGCGTACATTAAATAAACAAGAAGGAATTACCTACTACTGAAAAAGAACTCTTGCCATTCTTGTAAATACGTTTAGACCTTATCTTTATGGATACAAATTTAAATAGTAACAGACCATCGTCCATTCATGGTTATTTAATGCTAAAGACCCAGGCGGTCGTTTACTTAGATAATAAAACGAGAGAATACATTGAAATCATATATAAACCTGGTCAACAACTCTAATGCAGATGCGTATCTCGAAATGGTAAATCCATTTCTCATTCTCATGTTAATTAATTCTTCTTAAGAACAATATTTTAAACAACAATTTACAAAAAACATTATTAAATGATACAAATTGAAGAACAAAATCAAAGTTTACCTTAGCAAAACAAAAATTAATTGTTGTCCGTTGTCTCTGACTTGATTACCATGCACATTGGAACAGCTTATTCAATGCTGATATTCCCACGTCGCGATCTTCCGAACGCAATTGGAAACCTCAATCAGTTATATCAAAGGATAAAACACTCTATTTCTATACACTAAGGTTCATCATTACGAAGAAACCAGTTATAAAACAATATACAATCTCTTACTTAAGTTAAGGAATATAATTATGTCTCAAGATGATTATCATAAGGAGTCATATTTCCGATTTTTCAGAACCTTTAATATATTAACCTATGTTAAAATTTACAATATTATATCTTATATTTTCATGGAACCAATATTAAAATTTATATATAAAAATCAAATATTATATCCATCAATTGAAGTTCCAAATATTCTATGAGAAAACCACGGGACTACTATAGCTGGTCACTCGGGTATTAAACGCATGTACAATAGAATTAAAACAATGTATTATTGAAAAAGTATGCGTTCAGACATAGAAAGTTTTGTTAAGGATTGCAAGTTATGTCACATAGATAAGCCATTACGAACACGTAATAAGGCACCTATGGTTATTATATATATTATCAAAAATTTAAATACATTTTAACTTTGCAAGATGATCTTACTAAATTTTCGGGTGCCTATCCGATTATCACTTGTACCACAGATGAAGTAGCACGTAATTTAATTACTTTTCATTATTTGGATTCCCTAAGATGATTATTGACCGATCAAGGTACTTGTTTTAATTGCAGTTATTCAAGGAATAACATCAATTCTAAAATTAAAAATTTTAACCCATATCATCCCCAAACGAATGGTCACTAGAGCGCAGCCATCTACGCTTAAGGAATATTTAAAATCTTGTGAACGAAAACCAAGAGATTGGCATTGTTTAGCAACGCAATTTTATTATATAATACAACACCATTTGCACTACCAGATTTCACTCCATTTGAGTTATTATATGATCTAAGCCAATCATTCCTATAGTATTTACGAATCAAATGAACAGTACGACTTATCATGGATATATTCGTGCTTTTAAATACAGAATGAAGTATTCTCGATAAAGCATTCAAAATATAAATGAAGTAAAGGTTCTCGAAAAAACATATAAAACAGGAAATTTGTGTATTTGAAACAACATTATAGATTACGAAATGCTTTGTCCCCATATGAAAAGGACTATTCAAAATATTAAAACACATGGCAAAATAATGTTACTTTTATTAATAGGAAACATGTGAAATATCATATTAATAAAATTAAAACTGCTTAAAATACAATTCTTTTTAGGTTATTCTCTCATCCAAGTTTTGAGAACCAATTCAACCTATTTATATGGGGAATATACTTCGACCCGACTGCAATTCATATTTTATAACGATTTCTAAATGTTATTACCTATGTCAATGTTGTTCCAATAAAGCCTTATTTAGATAAAATACAAAATCAATTACAAGTATTTCTAACTTTTGTGAGAAAGCTAAAAATTCAGCTTGTTCTAGAAGTAAAATTATGGATATAATTTAATTAATATTTAGAGGACTAGAAATATTAATTAATGCTAATAATCTGAAATATGATTCATTGTCTCATCTTACTTCAGAAAACTACCAAACCGAATTAAAAGTCACTAGAATTAGGTGGTGTATTTAAAATTCTTTTTTGGCACTTTAGATGCCGATGATGCAAGAAAGTATGATGAAGCAATTTCTACTGCGAACAAAATGAAAATTGTTTATTTTCTTTAATGAAAGACAATATACATATTGTCCAATCAACTATAAATAATTTTAATGTTTCTATAAATAAGTTAAATGATAATGAACTTAGATTAAATAAGCACGTTGAAAAACTAAACTACATATTTGAAGAAAATTATAAAACTAATATTAAGTTGATTAATGTAGAAAGAATTAATTCTATATTAAATATTATAGAAGGTTCATTGTTATCTTTATCTAATATTTTAGATACAATTTTGAATTCTATTTTATTTGCAAAAGCAAATATTTTGCACCCATATGTTTTAACTCCTACAAAATTATATAATGAACTGTATTCCTGTTTCATAATCTTTAAAAAATATTCATAATATTATTGACTTATCTAAACTTGTTTCTTATTTTATAATGAAAAATTAGTATTTGTTATTAAAATACCATTAATTAATCTTATTAAGTTTAACATTTATAAAAATTTACCCTTACCTACACCTCATGAAATAAATAATATTTTAACATATGTCTTTTTTCGTACCTCTAAGTTCAATAAAAGCTTGGTGCGATAAGTTCGGTTTAGCTGTAAACCCATCCAAATGCCAAGCAATAATTATTGGCAGTGCACCCAATCTGAGCAAGTTGGATCTTTCTGCACTCCCATGAGTACATTTTAACAGAGATCATATTCCATTTAGTAACAGTGTAAAAAATCTAGGCCTCCTAATAGACAAAACGCTAAATTGGAACAGCCAAATAGTAAGTGTTGTGCAGAGAGTTACAGGTATCCTGCGGTGCTTGTATCGTTACAGTAAGTTTTTGCCCATTAAAACGGAAGTGACGCTTGTACAGGCCTTGATTTTTCCTATTATCGACTATGGTGACGTGTGCTATCTTGACCTGAGTGCAGATCACCTCAATAAACTTGACCGACTTCTAAATAACTGCATTCGATTCGTTTTTAATCTTCGTAAATATGATCACGCATCTGCGCAACGTTCTCAACTTCAGTGGTTGCCTATTCGCCAGCGACGCTCCTTACGAGCCCTAACCACTCTATATTCCTTCCTTAATTCTCCAATTGCCCCGTCTTACATATGTTCTAATTTTTAATACTTATGTGATGTCAGCAACAAAAATCTTCGTTTGACGAATACTCGTCTACTTCATTGCCCTATTCCGAACTTTTGATATTAAAAAAGTCAAAATTAATAATGTTATTGTGTTATATAAAGCTAAATATATTTCAGAAAGCACGATAAGTACGAACTTTCCGAAAAATGATGAAGGAAAATCTTTTATCACTAAATCTGTAATTCTGTCTTGATTCAAAAATTCAAATGACCAATAAAGTCTACCGGTTTTAACTCTGTACTTTATTGTTTAAGAATTCGTGGTATATATAGGTGAATTTTTAAATAAATATTAATTTCCTCTTAAATTATCACGTTTTAAGCTACAGGAGTAAAATGGGAATGACTGAAAAACTAAATTTTTTACGAAATTCGTCCCAAAACAAATTGAAATTCCAGATAATATATTAATGAAAAATGCACGGCATGAATGCCTGGATGCATTAGTTATGTTTACTTCAAATAGTTTGTGACAACTTAACACGTCAGTCTTGTATTAAAAATGCTGTCATCGTAAGCTCCACAGAAGGTAGGTCTGTTAATCTCAATTTGTCAATATTTTTACCATTATATTCATTATTATGTTATTATATATTTTTGATCATCTTACTATTCAGACAATTGGGTGATCGGCCCAAATTGCCCTGGACAACTAAGTAACATCATTGAAAATTTGTTTAGTTCCCGCAAGACTCGAACCCACGCCTTCCGGTTTCTAAAGCACACATACTTACCACTAGGCTACGGATGCAGTTACATAAATTATTAAAGATTATAATTAATATAGTTTTAATAGTTACGTTCGTGGGTCTGAAGTTTGTAAATTTATATTGCAAATATTCCGGAGAACCCGCAAAATAATAGTTTATCATAAGGCTATTATTTTTTGTGAATAATACTTTCCAAAGGTGCTCGAATCATCTGTTGGATTTTTGATAAACCACGCGGCTGATACATTTAGAGCGAATAAGGTAGGAAGCAGGTCTCCGAGGTGATGCGACGCGATGATGGTGAAGTAAGTGGGGAAGAGAGTGGTGGTCATGATGATTGGATAGAGGCATATCGAGCAGTGGCAAGTTGACGACATCGTCACGGTTGCAAGGTCGAACTTGGATGAGACCAGTGAGAGAACGTCAAAAATGTGAAGAGGCATATACCCAGCAGTGGGTAAAATAGGGCCGAAACTAACTATTTTTATGGCTTAGAATACCTTGCAAGGCGTGGTTTACAGTTAAACTAAATTCCGATCGATTTAACGAACGCTTAAATCACTTTTTAAATATGACAAAAGTATTTAGAATCCGGGAATTCAAATATACTCATAAAATGTTTTAGTATTACGCAACCTTGTGGTTTTCTAGTTCACCTAAATTCCGATCATATTATTAAAACGCTTGTTTAAAATAAATACCATGATTTCGTTTGCATGTATATGACATCCGTCCTGAGTGTCAACCGCGCGCTTTCACCACTGTTGTTGAGTGTTTGTATCTTTGGTGCTTGCGGTTCCACCACACTGAAATTTCTGCCTTCCACTTGGTACTTGTCTATCGCGCTCATAGTTACATTTTCTCAAACAGCTGAACGTGACACAACCCAGTAGTGCCACTTGTTGTACAATCTTATTTGTGATGGTCAACCATTCGCATGTCTTAATTTCTGATAACTTGTGACAGATGTTTAGTGCTTTTTTAGCTGACAAGGCCAAGACACGGAAAAATGTTCAGCCGGATGTACCACATGATTGGTGCATTTCATAGTATATGACCTGATACGTGAAGGAGGTGTTCCGATAGTCATGAAGGAGTCTCCGGACACATGTTCACCCACTCACACACCTTCGGCCTGTGTTAATGCACTGCTGGATATAGGCTTGCCTCAGACCGTACCTGGACCGTATCTCATCACGCTGATCCAGTGCGGGTTGGTGGTGACCGACTTTATTACATGCCCATCCTACGCGTGGATCATCTACATTTTCAGACAATTAGGGATGATCAGCCCAAACTGTCATAACCAACTAGGAAACAGCAATGAAAATTTGTTGAGTCCCTGCAGGATTCTAACCTCTACCGCCGGTTTCTCAAAGCACACGCCGATACCACTAGGCTACGGTTGCAGCACATGTGCGTTATTTTTACAAATATATCTAGGAAGTATTGATTAGATACATTAATCATTTTCGTTGTTGTCATTAGTTTCATAACGTGGGTAAAAGGAGACACTGTAGCCCAATCATACGCCGTCATATCCACGATGCAGCTGTGTCTGTTCGTCCTCTTCTGCGTGGCAGCGCTTGTGGCTGTGAGGTGCCCATTCCGATCTACTACCATGAAAACGTGGGCATCCTCAGGCGGAACTAATTAGCAATCGGAGCTTGCAAATGAAGTCCTTGCTTATAGATCTATCAGGCCTGTTGGACTTTACGCGTGACAGTATCCGTACTTTGTAAGTCATTTGTTTTAACATATTATATATATATTTAATTCTATAACACATCAGGTAAGAGTGCCCTGGCTAATCTGACAGTCCCTGTAATCCGACATGATGGTTTTAAAGGAGATGTTGAACGTTGATAGTTGATGGTTGTGTAGCATTTGGGCCCATAGCATTTGGGTATAACAATTGGTGGTGTTACAAATGAAATGACAACTCCGTGCATGATAGAAAGAGAGCATTGTCGCGGGCGTATTACACTCGAGGTCACGACTTGCGCTTGGGCGCGACTCGCCTTGCCATCGCGCGCCTCCGAGAACGATACAAAACAAGACGTGTGCTTGGCTCTCGGTCGACCGGACCACCCGCTCGATCGCTCCGCTCCTGCGCCTCCTTGGCCCCCCTGGCCCGCCTCCCCCGACGCCTACAAGTGGCAGAAAGACGTCGAGTCGTCCGTGTCATCGTGCATCAGTGCTGTCGGTACGTGTGGTGTCAGTGTGTGCCGGAAGTGTCAGTGTCGACGCGGTTGGGCGTACGCGCCTGCGCCAGATAGCTTGTAGCCGTCCGGTCGGGTGAGTCGTTCGATTTTGCCTATTTTTCAATTTTCCTTTACGGCGTTCGACCTTCTGTTGAGATGAGGAACCTTTTATATTAGTTTAACCAATTAACTCATCTCCACGTTACACCGCAACGTAGTAATTCTAAAATCAACACACCCCCACGTGGTATTTATTTTCTCATTTAATTGCTGGTTGCCCTGGCGCCTTGGAATGTCATCTAGCGCTCCTAAAGCGCTAGTTTTCCCCAACGTTAGTTTCCCTCCCTGCTCACTGGGGCGGGGAGGGTGAACCACAACCCCCGGCCTCACCGGGGTGCCACACCGCGTTACCAACGTGAATTCATAGCTAGATTTGGCACTCGCCTAACGATGTTGCATTTAATCATAAACCCTAGAGGGCATAGGCCTCCAACTTTGAGGTTTACAAAAACAAATCGCCGGAAGCGATTAGAGAACCATCCACATGGCATAACACGATAGCACATCAGACTCGTCGTCCGGTTCGACAAAACGTCAGCCAAGCCCAATAAAGGGCAAAATGCCGCCCAGCTAGGGCCACGTCGGAGGTCCCGTAATCTTCCTCCGAACCACAGACAACGTCCGACTCCGAAATGAAGTCGGTAAGGAAACGTGCTCGGACACGGTGAATCCGAGGACGCAGGACTTTCTGCCCATTCAATCGCGCAGAAGAAGCAAAAATAGGTCATCACCAGCCACTCGCGACACCGGACCGCCAACCAAAGCGCCAAATCGTCGGCCACCGAATTATCGGCCGGAAATGTAACACGCCCCTCACGGCAACCGGCTGCTTCACGGCCGGCCGCATCACGGCCCTCAACATCTGCTGCCTCTCAGCAACCCGCGCCCGCTGCCTCCAGCAAGTTCCAGTCTCACTCAGGACAAAAGCCCGCCGATCTACATTGGTCCAAAGAAAGTGGGCCGAACTACGGTCTGCGCTATCCAACCGCGTCAAATTCGGCCAGTTCCGCTATGGGATCAAATCCAAACAATCCAGCAAGCTGCCGCCCGCCGGCTCTGGGACTAACCCTGATGTGTTAGTTATCGTGAACTTCGCGAGTCGATGGCTCACCGCCGAGTTGATGCCACCGTTGCAACTCACCGCCTGGCTGTACTCCGCAAGTACAGAAACTTGATCGAACTTTATTCGTGGAACTAAATGGATAATACCCACACCTTTGTAAAAAACGGCCCGGGCCGTAAAAACCCGCCATTCAACCTAGTCTGTTTCAACCAAACGGTCTCCGAAACAAACGACCGAGTCAAAGAATTCCTTCCGAAACTACGTAGACATTCTACTGGTGCAGGAGACTTCCTAAAGCCCGGAAGAGGAGATCCGAAGTTGCTAATTTTAATATCATAAGATGACAGGACCGGCGCTACACGGCAGCACTCTCATTTATTATAAAAAGTCACTCACTGCTGCAATCGACACCCGTCTAATCTAAAGCATTTAAAACTCGATCTGTAGGATTTAGCCATGTCAGGTCCGCGATTACAATACCTCATATATTTACCAGCGAAGACACCATGCATTACTCAATCCGATTTCAGACTATTATCCTTAGAGACGCCGTCATCCTCCCGGCGATTTCAATATAAGCACACCGATGGAACTCATACTACAAATCCGCGAGGTCTAGGCATTGAACGAATTATCTCCAACTCAATTTCAATGTGGTTGCCGTGATGCAAACACCTTCCCAATGTGGGACAACGACCGGATGTGCTTGATATTGCAATCGCACCGAACGTCAATCTCGCTCTAGGGCAAAGGTCATCGACGACTAACATCCGACCACCGTCCGTGCTCTTAAGCTAGGACCTTCAAATCACCTAACACAGTTCTTAGAACTAAAGTCGACTTGCCGCTCAAGTCACAGCTAGACTCCTAAGCTCCTCATTTAGGCACCATTCCTATACCTAATCCGCTCACGACGTGAATCTCGCCACTCACGTTCCGAGTCTGTCCAAAAGTGTCGTCGAGGCCTCCTCGAGGCCGTCCAGTGGAGAAAACCCGCTGGGCGCTTGCCAAACGGCATCAGGACCTCCGACCCAAAGAGCCGCGATTCCGCCCACGATGGTATCCAAGGCGGAACCGAAAGCGCTCGCCGGAACATCAGTCCAAGTGCGCGTGCTAGATTCAGGAACGATCGGTGGGATCACGATCTGGAACCTACATCCCTCCCTGGGCCTTCTGGCGCATTCCCAAAGCCTCCAAAGGCGGCGGCACATCCACCTATCGCCACTCATCCAACCGACAAGCCCACAGCGTTTCTCGTGGGAAAAGCCGAATGTCGGCCGACGGTCTCGAGACTCAATTCGCCAGCACAACCGGTGAGCGCCGCTCATCTCCGCAAGGTAGAGGCGAATTGACCGGTTGACATCTACCACCGCGTACTCCACCCGTGGAAGCGAAGTCGATCGATAATCAAAAGCAGACCACCAGAGCCCCGTGGCATCAAACGCGTCTTAAGATTCTTCGACTCACTATCAACCTCCTGGTCCTCATCTATAACGCAGCTCTTTCCAGAGCATTTTTCCAAACTCCTTGGAAGGACGCACAAGTTAAACCCCAAACAGGAAAACCTCAACCAACCAACCTCCTATCCCCATTAGCCCTTAAACGGAAAATCTACGAAAGGTTGTTTTGACCCGCCTACAGGACTTTATCAGGTAATGGCTTTAACCAGTCAATTCGCTTTCCGGCCATTCCTGCACCCATCAAATGCACCACATCACGGACATTAAATCCCTCTACGGAGACAACACATGGGCGCCTTTTCCCGTGGCAAGGCGTTCGATAAAGTATGGCACGACGGCTTATACAAGTTATATAAGCTCGGCGTCGAACCATCTCGTACTCATCATACAGACTTTCTCTGGAAACAACGTTCCGATACCGCGTCGAGGGATCGAAATCTCAACCTCACCCCTACTAACCGGAGTTTCCACAAAGCTCCGTATTGGTCCTGTCCTGTTCACCCTAACCCATGATATCCCACATAACAAAGTAAGCACCGCCCTTGTTCAGAGATACACATCTTTTCATCCAGTTCATGTCCTTTCATTATCCATCGACGTCTCCAAATCGCAGCCAGATGCTTCGGTGCTGGTTTCGACGTTGGAGATCGAATAATCCTTCAAGAAGCGCGGCAGTCTTGTTTACAAACAGAATGCCGACGATCCCCATGATCCGACTCCTAGACTCCCAATTCCTGGGTAGATAAAATCAAATACCTCAGGGTCACCCTCGATAAACCCTCAGCTTCGGCCCGCACATCAAGCGGGTCAAACAAACGCCTCGTCCTAGGTCGCCTGTTTCTATAATTAATCCCAAGAGCAAGCTATCTCTGCGCAAAGGTGTTGCTCTACAAAACAGTTATCCGTCCAATCGGACTTACGCCAGTCCGGTGTTCGCTCATGCATCCCTTCAATATCCACAAACTCAACCTTGCAAAACAGGTTCATGCGCGGCCGGGTGCCTGGTGCGTGCACCCGCCTGCATGTGGACCGGTTGCCTTAATACACCAATATTTCAAACAAGCATCCATCCGATTTTTCGACTCGGCCCGCAACATCCGAATGAACTGGCGAGCGCCGCCGCACTCCGCAAAATCGCGTCCTAAACGCCCAAAAACATATGCCGTTATAGGCGACCGCGCCATACTCACGAATCCGGACGACGATAAACGATCTGAAGCCGTGTTAAATCGCATTATCGCCTTTT
>JAGSMT010001079.1:0-21930 GCA_029286875.1 Lamproptera curius | reverse complement strand
TATTAATTGTTGTTATCAGGTAATTTTAAAACAAAGATGTTTTGTCGGATTTCATTGATAGCCAATTAAGGCAGTACAGTTATGTAAACCTTAGTTTAAATCTATCTCTTAAGATTGATCCAGCGTTTGCAATTTAATCGCACAAGGTCGTGATTTTTATGTATTTTATTCATTATCAATAAAAATGCCTATCACAAAATTATAAAAAAATGGGACTAAATTATATCTTATATCTATCATTTAAAACAAGAATGAAAAGAAAATCGGAGCACAAGGTGCGGAGCAAGGAGGTAGGTATATAAGCAGTTTAATAGATATTTTACTCTATAAACGGCTAAACTAACGTCAAATCGGTATTTGTGCCATCCAGTTTTGGACCTCTCAGAGGTCCTTCATCAGGACGAGTGGGGTAACTTCACGGTCGTCCCGTCCCTATTTCCGTCTCGCACTGTTTATAGAATATATTATTGGTTCTACCGAAACTTTTAATTGTTTAATATATTTGTGACGAATTTCTTACGTTTCAATTAATAAATATTAGATGTAAACAACAAAAAGGCGGGTTTGTCACCCTATTAAAAACCTTTTTTTTTCATTTAGCCCTTTGGTTTTGATGCAGACATCGAATAACAACAATAATTGATGTTTTCCGATAATGTTTGTAGTATTTTGTTTGATCAACTTTTGAAAATAACAAAGTATTAATTTAGGTCATATTATTTGGTCACTGTTGTAACGCAGAATTTTTATTAATGCATATTTTAATAACGTACAGCAGTTTCGACTAGAATAAATCCGTAGGGACAGTTTTAGTTGCGTAGCTTGTTTGCGGTAAATTAAATTTCACACTGTGCTAAATTTCGCCCTAAAAGTTCGTTACAAATGAAACTCATCGGATTCATTTTTGATTTTGCTCTACTACTACTTAGCAATTGGTGGAGGTACTTAACTCGAAGCGTGTTATATGTTTTTGGCGCATGTCATGTTTCTGTATAAAATGTACAACTTAAGCATATAACATTGGATTAAAAAGAAAATATATAGATTGATTTATTGAGTGAACCCTTGAGGGTAATGTAGCTTTTGTTTCCGATACCGTGTGTATACATGTATATACGATATAACAATTTGTTCATACCGTTGGCTTATATAGGTTTTTATTACTGTAGCTTTTTTAGAAGTAAAGGTTTTAGGCTGTTACTTAAAATATTTTCCCAGTGATAGAAAACGGAATATAACCTGTAAGTTTTTATAAATCGGAATAAATTTAAATAATTATAGGTACACGATATTTTAAGTAAAATTTTAAAACATTTTTTTAAACGAGAACTATATATTTCAACAATGAGACACCAAAATTCACTAGTCAGTTCGATGACGTCAAGTACGGTTACTAAGTATATAATAGTACAAAGCCGTCCTAACAATCTCTTTAACTCTCATGAATCCCATGTTTGATAAGTAGTAAGAAATCTTAGAAACTATTTTAAAATATCGGCACTTTACACTAATTCACTTACCTTTTCTTAACTTTCAAGCTATCTTTGCTTAAATGTATTCGTGTCATCTATCGCAGTCCGCCAAAAACATGACTCCATTGCTATCATTCATAAACAAACTGAAGATTTATTTGAAGTTAACTAAATAATGACAACTCTAATCACGGCTTTTTTACTATCAACTATACACATTTTGCTACTCTAGCCTAGTGGTATAGGCGTGTGCTGTAGAAAACGGAAATAATGGGTTCGAATCATGCAGGGAATTTAATTTGAATGGAAGAGTAACAAAACTATCGATAATATGCAATAAAATTAATGAAACC
Source organism: Lamproptera curius (assembly GCA_029286875.1). NCBI lineage: Eukaryota > Metazoa > Arthropoda > Insecta > Lepidoptera > Papilionidae > Lamproptera > Lamproptera curius. Next base: position 20,105 of record JAGSMT010001079.1, on the reverse strand, counting down.
TGTTTTATTTTTCAATTCAATTTTGGAGAGAATCAAATATTTCAAACTCAAATCTTACTGACTCTGGTTGGATAGTTTATTTAAAACTTGACTATTACAAAAGTCACATTGCGATTTCCTATTTACCTCACTCTTTTACCTCATATTTTAGTAAAATCGTTAATTTACATAAAAAGGTCGTATCATCGCCATTTATTTAAATCGTCAATTACAATACTCGCCCCCGCACAGGGCTTAAAGGCCGTAACTGACGTAGGGTACTGTTCAGTGGTTGACATGGGAAACGTTTTATTATAGGTCAAACCGCATAACCGTTGCTCTCCTATTAACATGAAAGCGACTTAATTAAACCTCTTATAAATTCATACATAATATAGAAGTATGACCTTTACAGAACAAATCTATGTATAAAAGATGGTCGCTAAAAGTGAACGATTCATCAATATTTAGTTTCCCATTAGCGAAATTTTTTTATGAGATTAAGATATACTTAATATAAATCATTTACAACGACATAAATAATTATTAAATAAAATTACTTAACGGATTTTATCGCGTTTATTTTACATTTTAAATTCCCGACGTTTCGATTTGTTTTGTGTGGAAAGCGTTTTTGGGAATTTAATAATGTATAATATTCGCGCAAGCAATAGAAATAATTAGACATAAATAAAAATTTTCTGTAAACAAAAAAGCTGTAATCTGTTTTTACACATTATAATAAATGTTAATACTGATATAGAAAATAAAATAAAAATAAAGACGAAAATTTATTTCGGTACAAAACAAACTTCTAGAATTAAATTCAGTGTGTACATGTGTATAACTATGATAGTACTACTAATACGAAAAGTTCATTGTAACCATTATGATATTTATATACCTAATACTTATTAAATATTATTAAATATACCTAATACTGTGTAAAAATGTAGTAAACAGTCTTAGAAACTATTGAAATATGCACATTGAATATAGCACATTTTGAAGATAAAAGTTGCATTTTATAGCATACACTAAATATGAATATCTAATAAATTAAAAATAATTCATGACACGGAGATACAATAGAGAAGACGGGCTAACGTTGCCGAAGACCGCAAACGATACGATACGGGATAAGTTCATATAACACGCACTTCCGTACACGTCAAAACTCATTGAAGCATTTTAGCTTATACTAAAATATATTCATCTTTCTTTTCATATTGTATTAGTAAGCCAGATACAAGACTTCGAAATCAAATAAAATGCTTTTATAACAAAACTTAAAAGATGTAAATACTTAAAGATCGCGTCATATATTTCCAAGGGTTGTTTTGCAATAAATTGTGTTTCATCTAAAAATTGTAACCGTGACATTTGCTTTACACGTTAACAGAAATGTTATATAAGTATATCAAGCATCAATCTGTAATCGACATATAGCCCCGACCTTCCAGGTATCAACTTTGTGATCCGAAGGTCAGTTACAAAGATGGTCACAAAAGACCGGCCAGGGCTTATTATAAATAAAAGTTTAGTTTCATTGCCTGTTGTAAGTTTAGTTTTAATGTAGGTAGAATTAATAGTAAAATTAAACCGTTTCAAAATTTAAATGAAGACATTATGAAGACAGTCTAAAATTAATATGCGATGATAGTATAAGTATTTAGCTCAGCCTTGATTGCGCCACTATCGCAAAAATATGATGGGAAGTACGTACAAAAGGGAAGATTATTTTGTTTTAATCATATTTATGTATTCAATGGCCTTTAATCAGGTTCAATTAATAGTCTTCTTATTGACTTCCATTGACATCAAGAAATAAGCAAACACAAATCCTTTGATTAAAAAAGTATAATAAAATATGTACTAAGAATAAATGTAAGTAACCAAAAATCATTTTTTCATATAGCATAGACGAAATGACACATAAGGTGAGGATATAATGACATGCAAATTTTGAAGAGAAAATTTCACAAATAAATCTTTTAGTCTTCTTTTAGCTGACAGCGCATGACGCATGATCCTAATGAAAACAAGTCATGCATCATAACCAATCTTAGAACGAGAAAAGATCTTTCAAGACATTCTCGTCCTGCGCGCTTTTTATCTTTGTTGAATGGATGGTGAACCTTTTTTCTGCCAGTTAAACGGCAAGTTCTTGGAGTGATTTACGCGTCAAACCGAAATTGTCGTGTTTCTTAAAACTTTGTGTTCTACTAATTTCAGCTCAATTTTAGCTAAAGGTTTGTTGATATATTTAAAGTTTCCCATCAATTAAAAATTTTAGATATCACCTCAACAATAATAATAATTGTTGAATAAAGATACAAATACAAACAAACTATAACTAAACAAAAAGGATAATTCCATGACAAAACTAATTATTGCAATAAATTTGTTTTAAATCACACAATTTGATTGATATTTATTGAAATAATTACTTTAACATCAAAAACTCACCAAAAACAGAAGACAACCTATAAAATAAAATTTTTGAGGCAAAACATGTTTGGACTGATTATTGCTACCTACTGTTACAATGCCACTCAACAACTGACAGGATTGAAACATGGACTCCCATCACATGATATAGTTTCGAAAATATAATTAGAACAAAAACTCAGATAAGTCACTGTGTCATTTTGTGTATTTCTAATACCTCCTTTCAGACGGCTGTGTAAACTTTCAACCATTTTGTATTTGTAGTTTTGTTTTGACGACGTGTTTTAAAATGTAAAAAAGAGCATAATCGGTCGGTGAATCGATTCCGTTTTTGTAAGATAAATCGCACAACGAAATCAAAGATTGCTTTTGGGTGTTTATCTGTTTTAATGGTGAAGTCAAAGTGGGTTTCAACAGTATTAACGCGGTCCACATCAGTTTTGTTGAGCCACGCCTAGTGCCCTAAACAGGTATAACGTGCAAGGTCTCGTATCTGCAGACCCTGATAGAAAGTGCTTCATAGCTAGGATAGTTGGCATCTCAAAAGACCACGTGGTCTATTTTGCGTAAAATAAGGCATGAATAAGCTTTTGGCTCGATGGGTGCCGGTTTCTCACTCTACAACAAGCACATTTCAGGCAATGTTTAAAACTATTTGAGCTCAATCCGAAGGAGTTTCTGTGTCGTTTAGTGACCGTTCGAAACATGAATTACTGGTATAAACCACAGACGAAAGAACAATCGAAACCCCATTTGGGAAGAATAAAGCGAAAAAAAATAATTCCACCATAACAACGCATCGGCTCACACTTCCACAGACCTCCAAAACGAATTATTGAAACGGGTTAAAGGCATTTCTGGGTCAGTAACAAATAGTTAATTCTTCGGATTCCTTCTGGACAAGGTGGTAAATAAATGGTTTTGACTTAAACTTATAAATAAAAGTCTAATTAGTAATATAGTATTTTTATATATTTTTCTTTCTATTTAATGACAAATTAAATTACAATTGAAAATAAAATAGTAGAAAAGTGATTCTTAAGTAACAAGATAGATGTACCAACTTTGCTTAATCAAACAATGTTTCCGCTCAGTATGCACATTGCCTTCAAAGGCCGTTGGTATCTCATTTGCCTAATGGATTAAAACATGTATGAGTTATAACCATCTCAGAATACGTTATGGTAGCTGCTTTATAGTAGTTAGTCTAAATTAGTTGCCTGCTTCCGGGCCAAGGGTAAGAGGCATTGATCTTACAAACTTGAGGCCGTGCAATCGAAACCATACAACAAAATTGTTTTTGCCATTTTTTCTTTGTTAGAATCAAATTTAATTATGAAGTTATTTCCTCCTCCGTTGGTATAAAAATTATTTTTAGTCCAAGGCAGAAAAAATTTAGTGACATTTGGTAAAACTACATTTAGTAGCTTATTTAAAAAAAACCATAAGAATATAAGCATGATGTCTTATATTATATAATAAGATAATTAAACATCAAACCCATTCAAAGTAGTCAACAATAAACTACAAAAGTTTTAGATAAGTTCAACTTTACATAGTTCTCGATGATTTGGAGGGTTCCTTCAGTCAGGAAATACAAATATTTGGATTGATGTTTTGTAAAAAAGTATACGATTAATAAAACAACTGAAGTTACATTGCAATAAATATAAAACACGTTGTAAAGTTGTCATTAAAATGTTAAACAGTATTTTACCTTAAATAAGTTTAACTTTGTGGACAAAGACAGTGTAAATATTTTTATAACAGTTATTAACGAAATGTTCATCGATTGACCACGCAAAGAATCTACCTCTTGGCGGCTCTGGAGGGCTTAGCAGTGGACATCTGGAAATGATGATGATAATATTGTTGTGAATTGTAGTTTTAATTACATACAAGCAAATGTAGCTAGGTATGAAATTGGGGTAATATTCTATTTAGTTGAATTCGTCAGTAGTTATTACATTTTATGATCCACCCTTTTATAGAGAATTATTTTTAGCTGATGAAAATATATGAACACAAGTGCTTTATGTATTTTAATCACGACATGGTTAACAGCCTTTATATATTATTGTAAATATATTTGAAATCTATTTTAATGAGAAATTTTTACAAGGATTATAATAAATTAGGTTACTCTCCATATCCAAAACCTGTAATGTAAACACTTCTTTTCTTAAACAATTTGGTTTTTGGTATGTATCTTGGTATAGATTTAATTACGAAAAATCCTGAGGCTGATGCTGTATGCTTGGTATAACTGTAAAAAAGGTATACCAATACATTAAAAGTTTTCTTAAATCATACTTTGTCTTTCTTTTTATAGTAGAGCAACTCGAACTATACATATATTCTTTGTTATTTTTAGGCAGTCAAAAAAAAAAAACAAGTATTAGTGCTTAGCTGTATAACCAATGGTTTCAACTTCCACTTTTATCTAAAAGTACATGATTAATTGAAATACATATTATGGAAAGTCATAAATATAAAAACGAATGTCTTACATTTTAGGCGTTCTCTTAACAACATAATATTATTTCATACTATCAATGAACCTGGGGAAAATAGAAAAATGGTATTCTGTAATTATGTTGTACTGTGAAGGGTCATAATGCTGTGTTGGTTGATTTCTTTTAAATAAGTTATTTTTTCCAAATTTTACGGAAAAATGGGATTAACAATCAAAAACGGTTTTGAAACTTTTATTATGTACAATACTTACTTGTTATTTTGATTTATCTCTTGGGTTCAGCAAGCGGTCGCTATGTAAGTGAAAAAATGCGTTTATTTACGACATTACATTAGAAACTTCTAAGTTATCAGGGTTTTTCAGAATTTTGTTTGGATTATACAAAGGTGGCCCTTTACCTTTTGTTAACGTCCTACGTCTCACAGGAGACAGCGGTTGGTGATACCATTGGTATTGCCAATGTCTATGGGCTCGGTGACCACAAAATGTCACAGTTATTTGATTATTTTATTTTTATATTTTTATTATATTTAGTACATCAAAAAATATAACTTGCGTTTATTCCATTTAAATAATCCCTTGTGATATCCGTTTTCATATTACTTACCTTTGTTAGTGTAGTGTGTATAAGGACATATCGAAAGATCATTTGATTTTCTGTGCGAGGTAGTATATTGTTTAAACGGTACGGTACGGTAGTATATTATAGTTCGTTCATTTTTACTTTGCCCTGCTCCGGCTTCAATTGATGGATGTATTTTATACAAAGCTATGACTTATGTGTGTTGCTTAGATGTTATAAAAATTGTAAATGAACAAGTTCAATGATATTAAGTTTTATTAAATTGAACAAAAATTAAATTGATTGTAATATAAATTTTATGTAATTGGTATTGATATCGCATATTTACAATTTTATTTTCCCGCAATATTATATTAGGTTGCAAAATTAAAACGGCTTTTAATTTAACGCCCCATACAAACAATAAAGGAGTAATACTTTTCCACCGACTATTTGATCCGTAATAAAACGTTTTCCATGTCGACCGCAGAACTGGACCATATAGGGCACACTTTGACTTTGTGCGGGTGGCGTGAAGCCTAATTGATGATCCACCCTATTTCCGATGTAACGACCCTTTCAAACAAAATGGACGTTTGTGTAAAATACGATCCGATAGCGCTGGCAGTTTTATAATGTGGCGTTTAAAGGTTAAATATGTTCGCTCGTGCCATTTACTGGTAATAATATGCAAAAAATGAAGTAAGTACATACAGTGAATGTTTGTACCTATAAAATTAATATAAATTGTTATAAAGAAGAATTCATAGCTGTAGCTGCCTATGTACTTTTGAATCTATAAAATACTATCAAGGATGCAATAAAGTAATTTAAAGTTTGTTGATGAGATCAAAAGTTTTTTTCTGGTGATAAAAATCCACTTTGACACATGAAACTTGTAAGACCTTAAAATCGGAAATAGCAATATTTTAAAATAGACATTAATATATAATATTTGAAACAATTTTATAAACTGTAACGCTGTATTTAAACAATAAGACACCAATATTCATGAGTCGAGTCGATAACGTTCAGGAGGGTTATTAAATTTATGGTGGTCCAAACCCGTCCTAACAATATGTTTAACCTCTTAGAATTGGTAACACATAAATTTATAAATGTTTAGTAACTTTTTGCTTTTTAAGCAGTAAACACTTCTGAAAATTGTTTTAAAATATCGTGCTTTGAATGTATTCTATTTAATTTCTATTATTTTTGAGCAATGTCTGCTTAAAATATCTTTTGAAAAACATTTGGTTTATGACCATATGATTATCGATATTAACTATTCTTTTGTTTTTTAAATTATGTATATTTTGATTCATTCTCAATACATATTTCTTATACAAATTTTTATAAAAAGGAACTGTAATTATGTTAATTTTCATTGGTTATTTATTTATTTCCTATATAGCGTCATCTGTCGAAACCACCAGAAACGCCATTATATTGTTTGCATTTATGAGCTCGCTAAGTCTGATTATTATTCACACCTACTCGGAATGGTCTGTGGCTGGTATTCAAGTCCTCTTAAAGTACTCATTTTATTATAGAATATTTATTAATTTTATTTTATTGATATGGTTCACCTCATGAAAGACACCAGTAATGATTTCAGTTGTGATGGTTGGTTTTATAGTTTACTCAAAACGGGCAAATCGAAATATTTAAATGTAAAATATATATATACCCTCACGAGCCTAGTGGGTTGGCGTGTGGCTAGAAAGTGGAGGTCGGGTTTGAATCCTGCGGGACTCAACAATTTTATAGCTATTTCCTGTGCCTAGGCATTGGCCGATCACCCAATTGTCTGAAAAGTAAGATGATCCAAGCGTCGGAAGGGCATGTAAAAGTCGGTCCACCACCATCCGCACTGATCTGGTGGGAGACACGGTCTAAGACTCTAATTGGAAGGGTATTGTAGCCTTATATGAAAAGCATAATAATAAGTTTTTAATATATTAAATTATCTCAAATTAGATATATTGTATAAACAAACATATTAATGTCTAAAGCTTTCATTCATTCAAAACTATTTAATATCTTTTAGGTAAGTGGTAATGTACACTGAATCGAGTAAAGGGTATACATATATTACTAGCTTCGCCCGGCTTCACCCGCGTGGTCAAGGTAATTTGTTTAACGTGTTACACAATATACACGCCAGAATAGCTCACGAAGGGAAGTTCTTTTTCTACACGAAATTTAATATTTATAATAATTTGTTATGTTATGCTATAATTATCACTATATTAAATTATATAATTTTAGGTTATTTGAAACGCAAGCTATGTATTAAAATTGTATTAAGTTGTATTTGTATTAAAGGTACAAAACTTATTGTTCCTACTCAAGAAATAGACATGTTTTTTTTTCAATTACGTGTCAAAGTAACAAAATTTTCAGCCAAAATCTTGTTCACTGATAGATAAGTTATTTAAAATTCTACCATTACGATAGTCGCTGTGCAATTTCACGTAATATTTTGGTAAAAACGTTAATGTACATAAGTTTAACATCGGCAACTGAGCAAATCGTAAACGGGGTTTTAAGCCCCAGTATAAGGCTAGAAAGGCATGTAATATAATCGATTATATAATCATTTTAAATCACTTCATAATTAATTTATAATGATCGAAAAATACGATGATGACTCTAGTACGAGAACGGTTACTTAATTGAATTAAGTTTCATGAAATTATGACTATTTAAATTTTTTTTTTCGTTTTTACCATCATATTATTATCAATTATCTCACAAAATGTAGTAAATCCCTTAAATACAAACTAATAATTGTTAATGAATTATGAATTAATTACAAACAGTAATTATACATACTATAAAAAAAACTGAATATTTTATAAATATAAAATAATTTTATTTATTTATTCTTCGCACAAAATTATGTAACATAGGACTTAATGCCTTAGGCATTGTCTAACAACCGACCCTAGATGTTGAAAAAAAAAACAGTGGGTATATATATGTACTTTATATATATATATATATATAATGTATAAAAGTACATATATATGTATAAAAAATATATAGAAAACATATGTATATTATAGATAAAGAAATAAATGATAGATTAAAATAAATAAATAATTAAGTAATACAAAGCTGTTTCTGTACTTTACGTTTAAACTCAGAAATTATCTTACCGAAAATTCTTTTTTTTAATTTTCGAATTTATGATACCGGGTAGTATAGCAAAGACGGGCTAGCGTTATGACGATCTTAAAGTTTATATATACCACGCACTGACGCCAAAATTCGTTCTTTCATTATAGCATAATAACACATAGTTAAACAGTAAAAAATTAAATAAAGGCATTAACAAAATTTTAACGATAAAAATACCTGATGATCATGAAACATGTTCGCATAGGATACATTGCAATAAATTAATAATTATATTTCTCTAAAAATTGTAGTTGTATTGATTTACCCGTCAACGGAAATTGTGTAACATATATCAAGTTAAAACAACGTCTTAAACACATGTCGATTAGAAGAAACAGAATAAACACCTGACTCTTCGACCTTCCAAGAATCGGCTTTGTGTATTCCGAAGGTGAGAACATAGATATTCAAAAATTTCCCAGAGCTTATAAAATACCTTTTTATTATGTACTAACTGTAACTGTCTCATAAAAGATTAGGTTAACACAGGTTTTCGCCCTATGTAGGAGCCGCAATTACTCTAATCAATATTTACGATATTACATATGTTATGAATGTATTATAAGGACGCTGTCATTTCTTAACTGCCTCCGAGCCTAGTGGTAGGGCGGGCAGCTTTAGAAACCAAAGGTCGGGTTCGAACCTGCGGGACCAACAAATTTTCATTGTTGTTTAGGGCAATTGGGCCGATCACCCAATTGTCTGAAAAGAAGATGATCCATGCGTCGGATGGGCTGTAAAAGTCGTCCACCCACCAACCTGCATTGGACCAGCGGGTGGGATAGTCCAAACCCCTAATGGATAGGAATTGGGGGGCTATGTCCAGCAGTGGACTAACAAAAGGCTGATGATGATAATGTGTTTTCTTCGAACTTTTATTTAAAGTTAAAGGTAATACCTAAACATCCATTCATTAAAAGTAAACTTCATCGTTTGAAAATCTATACGTTAACAGGACAATCTTACAAAGAAAGTAAAGGTTAATATATATAAACCTAAACAACAACATACAACTAAAAGACCAAAAATAACGAAATTCCAAAGGTATAGAAAATAACAATTACATTTTTAATACCTATACCTAAATTATATTTTTATAACCTAACAACTAGGAAACAATGATGAAAATTTGTTAAACCCCACAGACCTCCGGTTTCTAAAGCACACGCCCATACCACTAGGCTCGAGGCAGTTTCAACATTTCTATTACTCTTTATACAGCTTAGCTTGCTCACGTAAATAACTTTAAAATTAAAAAAAAAACTACTCAGAAAAGTGCGTTCGGAGAATGGACAAACAAATTATTTTATTTTATTTATTATAAAACAAACAGAAGTAATAAATTCATTGAAAATAGCAGGAAAATATATAAAGTCTTTTGAGAGTTAATATTTACAAATGTCTATTAAGTAAACATTTATTTAAGTCGATACAAATTATCTCCAAAAAATGAAACTCTATTATTTAGTACAAAGACTTCTATTATGATTGAAAGTATTGTTATTATTTATTTTAATTAAAATTATTTGGTTTATAACATATAAGTTGATAAGAAATATGGAATATATTTTCTATCAATTTCATATCAATTTCTTTCTATAAATCATGGCTTAATATTTCGTTTAGTTTCTAGTTGTAAATTTAAAGTTGTCTTATCTTTTATTAATAAGTAGTTTCATTTATACTAATATATAAAACCCTCTTTAGGTTGTGGTTTTTTAATATTATTATTATTGTCGCATTATTCAGATAACAATAATAATAAAATCCAACAAAACTAAGCGAAGGTAAAGCCTTGAAGTATTTCCTACATCATCTAGTCAACAGTTCGTGATAGATATTATTTTGAAACGATTACAAAACGAAGGGTGAACTCATTTTGAAGGTATGATTTTATATGGAATTGCCCTCGTGCTCCGTTTTCAATAGATCGTTTTGAAATAATTTGGTCATTTAATCACTTTTTAAGTTGTTTTTTGTATATGCAATCTTGTGAGATTATAGAAACATAGAAATAAAAAGTTCACAAGTGTACTTCAATAATATTGTACAATAAACTACTAATATGTTAAAATTAGACAGTAACTAGGTTTAAAGAATTCCATTTTTGTCGCAAATCTATACATCAAATTTGTACATAGATATAAGACTAGTAATAATTTTCGCGTAAAATGGCATAACAATTTCGTAGCTTTGGAATATAATATAAACAGACAGAATTCTTTGTTGGCTAGTTTTTTTAAGGAAAAGATTGTAAAAAATATAAATTGAAATACCCTTTTTCACGGTGGTGCCGCCGAGTTATTTCTTTGTCTACTTTCAACTAAAGCGAATGAACGATCGCTATATAAAATTTCATTCCTCTGCAAGAATTTTATTCCAATCATTAGTTTTCTTTTATACTTACTAGTAATAAAGCTAAATGTTGAATATTAATATGTTAAGTCTCAATATTTATCGTTAATTCCTTAAATATTTGTGTCAATAATATTAACAAAAAATCATATTAATGTTACGCATCTTTTATTAATATTTTAACAAGTGAAACGTGTTGTTTAAATATAATATTTAAACGTGTATTCCTAAAGTCAGATGTTACGATTTTCTAGGAAATTCAACTTTTATTTTATATACAAGTACTATTTCTATGAACAATTACCTTCAGAGCGTACAAGAGGTTCTTTGCTAATTTATTGGGAACTGCATTTAAACGGTAGTTCCGGAAGATAATTATGATTGCTCATACAAGCATTTTAACTAAAATGTTACTTTCTGAAATTATAAAAGAGGATGTCTAATTTATTAATTAAATAGTCCTAGAAACAGTGTTACAGGACAAAGGGTTTAAGGTTTGTTCTTAAAGTTTATGTCATATTTAAAAAAAATGTCTTATTAGTTTATTCTAATTTCTAAGATCATATTCATAATTAAGTAGGCATTGGAATAACCTTATAAGACACTTTTTTTAAGAACGATTTGAGAAAATAACCGATTAGAAATACTGAGAACAAGTAAAATTTTAGGGGAAAAATATGTCTTCATTATTATTATTTCGTGCAGTATTTAACCATTTAGCGTAGCATAAGCGAATATCAAGTGTGCGAAGGCCGGTGATTTCTGCCACTGCATTTAAAATCTCTCATACATTTTTAAGGTACACTTATTGTCGTCTATAATAAGATATGAATAAAAATTTTATAAATGCATTCTACTAGGACTTACGTTGTATTAATTTAATTGAGCTTAGAATATATAACAAAAACACGGTTATCGTAGGTTCTTCACAACATAAATATAGGTGAACTTATGAAGTAGGTTCAGTGACCTTTCTGAAGGCATGAAAGGTTTGCTTAGAGGCGTCATACCAGGTTAAAATGGGGCAAAAAAGACGACCTTGATAATTTTTAAATAAAGAGCTAGATTTGATCGCTACCAGGCACCGATCTTATGTCGTTTCGCACAAACTACTTTTTTACTTAAGGCCAATTCAACTTGATCGATAGCACAAACTTACAATTTCCCTCCAAGAATTTTTCTGCCACGTTTTATAAAAAAGGCGCTTCGACCGTTTGGTCGTTTATTTGATTGGTTGAGATTTAAGACGAATATACAATATTCCTTACTTATTACATTAAAATTTCTTAATTTCAACAAAAAAACGTAAGATAATCAAGTTAAATTAAGTTACGAATTTTATAAAATTATTAATAATTTAAACAATAAAGTATTGTGCATATCGCAAACAAGCAACATTTTACTTGTCTCTCCAAATACCCCCGACATTTCCAAAGGAAATTAAATCCATAACAATGAAAGTAAAATAAATTAAATTAAATAAATTTATGCATTTTAAAATTAATAACCCAAAATAATTAAATTATGCTTTTAAAAATAATAACATTTAAATATTATTGCATTATTAAAACAATCAACAACTTGTACTAGCATCCTCCGACATATATGTAATATTAAATTACATCAAAATGCAACTGAACGATTCCAGCTATCGTAAAATAATCACACAACCTCAAAAAATACACCTCTTATTTCTACAATTGCAGGGTTTAGTAATGAACGACAAGATTTACTTGTATACTTAGCAACTTTTCGTTCATTTTAATTCCAATGATAAGGAAACTCAGAACGACGCGGATATTCAGTAATAAAGACTAAGCATATGAAAATAACTATGAACAGCCATAAAATATATTGCAGTACTGGACGACTCGAACTCAATGCTTATAACTTGACAACAATTCTTAACTGTAAACATATAGTAGGTGACATAGAACAGAAATTATTTATTTTTATCATATAGTTTTAAATTAAACAAATAGAAATTAAATATAATTTAAACAAAAAATAATAAATGAGTAAGAAAATAAATTCACATTTGCAAATAAAGCAAACGCTGTCATTCGTTTAAAAGATTATGGCTCTGTGCCCTATAAAAATAAACATACTCTTTTATTTTTATAAGAACTAATTTAAAATTTGAACAGCTCCTTTAGAAATAGAGAGAATTGTTACTTCGATTTTAAAAAAATACTCTGTTACTCATTATTAATTTTAAGAATGTCCACCGCGTTGATTAGTAGACCACAGCGGCCAATGCTGCTTCCTAAAAGAAGGAGGTACTCCATTCGGAGCATAGATTTATTTTATATATGTTACCTCTTTGTTTCAATGATTGTTCAATTTGTTCTTAAATGATAGTGCGTTGCAGAAACCGGAGGTCGTGGGTTCGAATCGGAGGGACTCACAAATTTCATTGTTGTTTTATTTGTTAGGGAATTTGGGTTGATCACCAATTGTCTGAAAAGTAAGAAAGATCCATGCGTTGGATGGGCATATAAAGTCAGTCCACCCTCCTACGGTCATTGGACCAGGGTGGTGGGATACGTCCAAAACCCCTAATTGATTAGGGTAGGCCTTCCCAGCATTGGACTATCGCAGGCTGATGATGAAGCTGTTTTTAGTCCATTTTTATTAGTTTTTAAATAGTTTAATAGATATTAAAGAAATTAAGAACTTCACAATCTCGGGTTTAATTGCAAATGCTGCCGAAACCGTAAAAAAATGACTGCAAATATGTTTGTCCGTGAGCAAATATCTATGTTTTAACAATAACCCACAAGACACACATATGTTATCATTATTAAATTAATATCTAAGAATTTATCTGAGATTTAAAATGCAGTGGCGGAAACTGGGTAGTGTTTGCAAATGGCACGTCGTCATCGTCTTATATTGCGCAAAATGGTATTTACTGTTTGAAGTCATATTTTTGTTAGATAACACTTTCTCTTATGTATATTTACGCCGAGCTACTAGGGAAAAGATTTGCTTTGGAGATTATGTTACGCAAATTTTTGTTATTTATCATAATTCGATTCGATCGAATGATATGTCATATCATTACAAAAAGTTTTTCTTGTCATTTTAAAATTAGCCAAACAGCATTATTGATTTTTTTAACTTATATATAGATTGAATTAGATTTATTCATACTTTTATTACTTTTTATTTGGCCCATTTCCGAGGTAGTATTTCCAATTTAGAGATAAATCATCTGCACAATAGGTTTTTTATATAACATGTATGTAGCAGATACAAATAAAATTATACTGAACTGAAGAGATCAGAATATTTAAATTATGAAATAAACCAATTGAATTCTGATATACCAATGATATGTGCCTTATTAGTATGGGTATTCATTCATAAAGTTAATAAAAATTTTATAAAATATATAATTTTAACTCAAGCCACTATTTGGCACAAGTCAAAAATATTTAAGTAGGTCAACAGCATTACGACGTTTATTGTTTGCGAAAGTCATAAAAGTCGCATTTCTTTTGTGACGTTGACTAAGCATGGAACATACGAAATTTTCTGCTTTTCTTTATTGTAATAAAAGTAAAAATAGAAGGACCAGTTTTACGTCATTTTGTCAAAAAAATGTTTATAATTAACGTAGGTGCATTTTTTTTTTATGGTAAATCAAACGTTTTTTATAAAAATTAACCACTCTGAAAGCAAAACGAAATAAATTTTACCATAATTTCTAGAAAGACTACCCAGAAGAAAAAATAATTCGAGGTTCGCTTGATTCTAAAATAACGTCAAGGTGTGTCACCAATGATAGCAATCAAGGATCAAACTGCAAATGTTCACTCCCAGAAATCGGAAAGTGACCTCTTAACTTCCGGAACAGGGCACTTTACATTATACATTCGCGCTTCCGGATGAGCTTGTACTTAGGACAATGGTCAAAGGACTGCCTAAAATATCCCAAAATGAGGATCCTCAAGAAAGCGACTAACCAAGCCAAGGCCTCGGCCTACCTGGGCAGGTACCAACGGAACCACAAATTGACGACCGAGGCTACCTTCTGGGGGACCTCGGTGCAGTCACTTTGGGAGAAACGCCTGTTGCAACAGGCGCCCCACATCCAGTATGTTATGATGAGTGTTTTTCTACAGAGCACGAGATCACCAGCCAAGCCTAAAAAATGTGAAAAATTAAAGAAATACAGTCTAAAATATCGCATTTTAAAATTTAAGAAATAAATAAATTGTTCTGAAATTTTTAAATCTTGTAAATAAATAAATGTTGCATTATCTTTAAAAATTACGCCAAGAAGTAGTTACGAATAACTTAATGAATATAATATAGTAAATTATAATTTAT
Source organism: Lamproptera curius (assembly GCA_029286875.1). NCBI lineage: Eukaryota > Metazoa > Arthropoda > Insecta > Lepidoptera > Papilionidae > Lamproptera > Lamproptera curius. Next base: position 4,758 of record JAGSMT010001079.1, on the reverse strand, counting down.
TTAGTATGGAATTATTGATATGAACTTGAAAGCAGAACGTAATACATGAATATAGCAAATTTTAGATTGTATTTTTAACAATCACAACGTCATTTCGTATCATTCGTTGATTATAGAGCCAAACGATCAATATCGATGTAAATATGTAAACCAAAAATATATATTCTTATAAAAAAGTTTTGAGTACATTATTTCTATACTACTAGACCCTTAAAGTACCTTTACCCAAAATCTTTGAATAATTAACGCCTCGTTTCAAGTCGTACAAATTAGGTGAGAAATCTTCAGTAGGCTCGCAAAAGTTTTAAGTGCTCTTTACCCAAAGTTCACTGAAAGATGTTTGTGCTGTTTAATAGAGAATTTACTTATAATTTGGCTTAAAAGAAAGACTTGACCATTATATTTCTAAAAACTGAAAGTATTTAAAATTCACTTATAAAATGTTGCTGCTAAAGTGTAGATCGTAAATTTCATCAATAATTTATTGTGAATTTGAATTTTTCGCAAGTGATCAGACTTATATACTTTATACTGGGAAAACATATAGCGAATCATGATCATGTAAATGTTCCGTTCATGCATATAATAATAAAAATTCGAGTAGTGTTTTAATTTGCGTTTACATGCATCATCATCATCATCATCATCAGCCTTTGTTAGTCTACTGCTGGACATAGGCTTCTCCTAATACACCCCTATCCATTAGAGGGTTTTGGACCGTATCCCACCATGCATGCCCATCCGACGCATGGATCATCTTTCTTTTCAAACAATTGGGTGATCGGCCCAAATTACCCTTACCAAATAGGAAGCAACAATGAAAATTTGTTGAGTCCCCGCAGGATTCGAACCCACGACCTCCGATTTCTAAAGCAAACGCCTATACCACTAGGCTACGGAGGCAGTCACACATCCTGCAATATTGAAAATAGCATTGACAATAGCATGAGATTTTTTAAAGCCAAAGGCACAGTAAATTAAAGTTTTTTTTGAAAAAATGCGACTTCCTATAGAACCCGACAGTATTTTTTTTAATAAATTTTATTTAGATGTTTTATATTAATTTCATTAATCGACCTTGAAAACGTACCAACTCGTCAACGTTACTATAATTACTTATTACTTTTAACATAGTCACTGTAATTTGATGTTTTAAATTACAGTTTTAATCATTATATAACAGAACATACTTATACTGCAGTTAATTTTAAATTGGCTTTTCAAACGGCTGTTACCATTTATTTTAAGAACACGTAAAAGTAAAAATTAGTCCACTGACTTATTCTTTGTAAAGATCTACTTAAGATTCATGTCTTATATACATTTTTTGTATATCTCTATGTTGAAGTTATTATTTTCTAATAAAGCCAATAGCAACATAATTTTTACGATACGCGTCTCTATTTACGGGTTACATTTTAAACTTGTCAACAAGATAGCCATTGTTCTCCCCGAACAGGTTCTCGCTTTGCCGTAGCGATGGGGCTCAGTACCTGTGGCCTGCCCAGCCTCGGGAAAGCTAAGAGGAACCTGGCTGGCCTGTGGTGCAAGGCCGGGCCGTGACTACTTCGCGGGCTGAACGAGCTCGCTTTGGATGCGCCTTTGGAGGGTGCGAGGGACGGGTTGCAGGAGGTAGGTGTGCCGCCTTTTCTGTCCCTCGTAACCAAGGTGGAGTCGCGGGGGAAGAAAAGTGTCGGTATTCGGTAGGCCGCTCGCCCTATCCCCCGCGACTCGGCGGGGCCGCGCCGCTGATGCGGCGTGGAGGGGCCGTGGGATGAGGGGACATTCGGCATGGTGACGTCGATGTCTCCTTCATTTACGGCCGAAACGAAGCTAGCGGCGGAGCTTAACATCGGACCCACCGCCAGGGGCTGGGAGTTTGGTTCTTGCGTGGCCTGGGAACTACTGGCTCCCATGGCCCCTGAGTAACGTTCCTGTGACCCCACCCTGAAAGCGTCAGGAAGGAACAACGTGCTTAGCCCCCGCGAGGACGGGTATGCGTAGGCATTTCTCCACAGTATAAAAAAAAGTAGCCATTGTTATGTTCCATAATGAAGGCAACCTGAAAAGTGCATCTCAATTCAAATTAAACATTTTTGCGCGGTACAAATAAATCAAGAAGGTTAGAGCTACACTAGCAAAATACGAGCCTTACAGCCCTAGAAATGTTGTGCTGATAAAAGTTAACAAATCTCGAGAAATACCTTTGTGTCTACAGAACAAACACGATTGCGAGACATCAAGTTGTTTCTCGCGTTCCTTTTTGAAAACCTGTTTGAAAAATAAAAGTAATAAAAAATGGACACAAAAAGCTCTAACCCAAACAAGGAAAAAGACTGCACTGGAGAGGATTTAAAGGAAAACAGTGCTATGGGGTGACAAATCTAAATTTTTGTTTCATGCTTCACCGAAAAAAAGACACGACACCGTGTTTCTTTCTATCACAAGAAGGAGTTAGCTAAGAATAAGTGTTAGACAAACATGATATAGCCTCTCAAAACGATCTAAATCTTACAGAGCTTTTGTAAGATCAAAACATGCAACAATGTCCTAAGTCACAGAAGATCATGCAGAATACATCGTATGAAAACTGGAGGAAGAGCCACTATTTTTGATATTATACACTATTCTCAAATTTAAATTCAAAAATGCATATTTCTGAAAGTCAACCTATGAAAAGTTCACGATAATAATTTATAGATATTTTCAATCAATTCAAGTTTTATCAAATGTTATAAAGCAAACAACGTTTTAAATGTTGTTTGCTTCTAACCATCTAAATTATTCCAATATATTGAATGTAGTTTACTTCAGCACATGTAAAGCTTGTGTATTGCATGGTCAAAGTTTCTTGTTTGAGATCATGTTTGGAAACTTAACAATAGTGTATGCAATAACATAAGAAACTAATGGAAACTAATAAAGACGTTATATTTGTGTTTGTTACTGTTTATTATTGAAAATGTTGTTGTTTTTTTTAAATATATAAGTTTTTTAGGGAAGATGACAGGCGCCATCTTAAATGTCAAAGAGTCTTAGTATCGTAATACAAATTTACTTATAATGTACAAGATAACAATATTATATGTAGTAGCTACTCAAGGAACAAACTGAAACTTATAAATTGATATTCTCAGGTAACAGGAAATCCTCCAATAACTAAAGCCAACCAATTAAATTAACTATTACTAAATTCAATAATTTCTGTCTTTGAGTGGCAGACATTTATACTTTTTCTTTACAGCTTTTGACACAAACTTTTATACATTGGTTAGTCGTACACTTTATTACGTCTGTTTGCCAATTTAGCCTGCTCATATCACTATATCATTGTATCTTGCGGTTATTGATGTCCTTGACTAGGTCAAGACACCTGAGTCTCCCAAATTTCATAAAAGTTTTATTACAGGGCGAAGGAAAATACTCAGCATAAATTTATAATTTTCTTATGTTGACTGGAACTCTTTTGAGGTATTTATTAAACTACGTGTTCCATGTATCGTGATATTTGATTTAAAATAATTGACTTACTCATCAATGTTTGGCATTTTTTTTCTCTAAAGTAAACTTTTTTTTTGAAAGTTTTTTAAATGAATGATTTTCATGGCATATGGAGGCAGAAAAACAGTCGGCCCACCTGATGTTAAGAGGCCACAGACGCCGATAGACATAGTATCACCAATGCGCTGCCTACCGTGAGACCTAAGTCGTTACGTCTCTACTGCTTGGTGGCATAAGATTATGTATAAGCAAGCAGAATTTTAATTATACGTAATTAATGAAAAAGGAAATATTAAACATCTTAAACCGGCGTGTTTAAATTGAAAACATTCTTATGTAAGTCTTAAACAACATAATGCTTCGTAAAAAATGCATTCCAATTTGAATATTAAATAATATAAGCTACAATTTTACACTTATTTAAAAGAGGTGTACATTGAATAAGTTATGGGATTTGGGTACATCTAAATAGTTGAATAGCAATAAAAATATCTCAGAGGCAGAAATTAAAACGCTATGTTTAAAAATTATCTTTATTGCGGTAAAAAAAAATGTTTATAAATAGCTGATTTTTGATGTTTTTTTTTAGTTACAGTTAGCTGAAACCACGTCGTAAGAATTTCGATTGCGCTGCCTGTAGTTGGTTCATAGGATTTATGTCGCGTGTAAGTATTATGCAATAAAAGTTTATGATAAAGATTATTAGCGGCATAATTGCCTCTGTAATATAGCGGTATTAGCCCTTGCTTTTTAAACCGAAAACAACTGTGTGTTATCGTTGTTTTCTTGTTGGTGAGGACAATTTGGGCCGATCACCCAATTGTCTTAAAAGTAAGATGATCATGCGACGGATATGCATGTAAACAGTCGGTCCACCCAACACCCCGCATTGGACCAGCGTGGTGGGATATGGTCCAAAACCCCCTAATTGAGAAGGCGTGCGTTCGGGGAGGCTTATGTACGGCACTAACATGGGATGATGATGAATTAGGATGCACTTTTCTATTTGAATTGGTAAGATAGAAGAGACGACTCTTACCGTCGTGCGTGAGGGTCGTCTACACACTGCCTTGGTGACAGGGCAGGTGCAGGTGCGGGTATCGGGGGTTATCCCCATGACCCGAGTTGCAACGCAGGGGGCACACAGTCCCCCCGGGCACTGACCGTACTTGCGGCTCTCTGGTGGCTAATTTGATTACGTCGTCATATAAATGACAACGCAACAAACAGCATCGTTGTCTAAGAGGGCGCCCTGGG
>JAGSMT010001078.1:0-22377 GCA_029286875.1 Lamproptera curius | reverse complement strand
GTTTGGGTGGTGAAAGAGGAATGGTTTAACGTTCCGCGCGACGGGTTCCTGGACACGGCTGTTTCGGAGGCCTGTGCCGCGTGGGGCCTAAAGAGGAGTGCACCACTGGGGGGCGGAAGAGACGGCCCAACACGCGCTGGAAGAGCCCAGCCTGGGTCGGAAACCCGAGGCGGTGAAATGGGGGAGACCTCGCCCCGGGGTAAGCAGGATGCAGAGGCGAAAACGGGGCGCCGTCCTTGCTTTTTGGGAGGACGGAGGCCCGGAAGGAGGCCGGGAGGGACAGGAGGCCGGGAGGCCCCTCTATCCGCAGAAGAAGCCAGGGCGCAAGAGGGCGGCGCGCAACCTTTCCCCTGACACTGGAGGCCCCCGGGCGGCGGCAAGGGCCCGCCCAGAGAAGGGTTTCAAAGAGGGGCGCCGGTTTGTTTGTTCCGGCACGGCGCCTGCGACGTTCCGGGCCCCAACACACCTGGAGGAAGAGGTGAGGGGCACGTCGCCCGGGGGTCGCGAACTGAACGTGCCCGCGGCCCGGCCGGACATGAGAAAGGAACAACCGTTGGTTTTTAGTGGGGTACCGGCTCCCACTGTCCGGGAGCCCCCATTCCCGCGTCCCCACTTTGGCGGCGGGGAATCTGTAAGCGGATTTTCCAACGGGAAAAAAAAAAAAAAAAAAGGTTTAGGTTCCCAACAGGTTCCCGCGTCGAGCGGTGGGCCTACCGCGGCTTTGGGCCGCGGGGAAGCAAGGAACCGGCCGGCCTGGGTGGGCGCGGGAGGAGGTTGTTCGCGGGCCCAGCCCGTTTTGGGATGCCTTTGAGGGGAGGACGGGTCGGGGGGGTGACGCGCCCTTCCCGTCCCCAACCAGGGTGGAGCGCGGGGAAGAGGGCGGTTTCCAGGCCGCTTTCCGTATCCTCCGCGACTGGGGGGCTGACCATGGGTGTGGAGGCCGTGGAGGAGGGGAACGCATGGAGTCGTCGACTTTCTCCTCTACGGCCGAAATGGAGCAGGGCAGCTTTACATCCGGGCCGCCGCTGGGGCTGGGAGTTTGGTCCTGGTGGTGGGAACCCTTCATGGTTCGAGAGACTGGGGAGTTGTTACCAACCACAGGGGACGAAGGGCGTAGTTCCGAGCGCCCGGGAGGCAGAGGCCATAAGGCGGGGGCTGTTTCCGGCGGCCGGGGGGTTAGATGAGGCAAAGTTCCTGGACCCCCCCTAAAAGCTGGAAGGAACAACGGGTGGTTTTAATGGGCGACCGATAAACCTTTGCCCCCGCGAGGACGGTAAGGTACATTTCCCTTAAAAAAAAAAAGAAAAGGTTAGTTAGGTTAGGTTAGGTTAGTTAGGTTAGGGTTTCCAAGCGATTCGTCCTCATCTGAAACAGTGGTTGCACCGGAAGCACGGTGCCCTTACGTACCGTCTGGTGCAGGTCCTTACCGGACATGGATGCTTCGGGAGGTACCTACACCGGATAGCAGGCAGAGAACCGACACCGGCCTGTCATGAATGCGATAACCAGGACGATACAGCACATCATACTCTAGTGGAATGTCAAGCGTGGGGCCCTATGAGACACCCACTGGTTCAATTGATTGGTCGAATCTTGGACTTACCAACGGTAGTTGAAGCAATGCTGCAAAGCAAGAAAATATGGGAGGCGGCTGTCACGTTTAGTGAAAAAGTGTTACGACAGAAAGAGATAGCAGAGCGGGAACGCGAGGCTGCTGCCGCCGCTGGATCGTGCCGAAGAAAGCGTAGGGAATACGAAGGCGCCGCTATGCCCACCTTCTCCCCCCTCCATGAACGACTGCAAGTATTCCGGACTAAGAGTTACTCCCGATACCGGATAACTCTTTAAAACTGGACATTAATCACCGAGACATCGTGGCAGCTTATGCACATAATCCCGCGATTTCTCTTAAGGAGATGAAGAGGGTCCCCAGGTTTAGTGGGTAGTCGAGCTCAATCGGGCTTGAGTCCCACACTCGTGCGTAAATGCATTCTCTGAAAACAAAAAAAAAAAAAGTTAGTTAGGTTAGGTTAGGTTGTTTTTTTTTTTTTTTTTATTTTATTTTTTTTTTTTTTTTTTTCCTGTTCCTGATATATAATGGGTCAGGGACCTTTGTAGCCTTTTTCTTTTATGTTCTTTTCTGTTTTGGTTTTTGTGTTTGGTATACTTTTCTTTTATACATAGTTTTGTTGCAATGGTTGTTCTTACATATTTTGTTACTTTCTTTGATATACAATTGTTGGCAGTAGTTCATATTGTTTATACTGTTACATTCAAATTACCTGAATATTTCATGTTACACTTTATAAACTTACATTATTCTCTTTTACATTCGGATGTAGATTTATTTCACAGATTTTCTTAATGCTATTTTTATATCCTTACTATTGCTACACTTATTTATGATCTTATATCTATGTCTTAATCTAGGTATTTTCATACAATGCTTGTTTAGGAAAATTCTACTTACTATTTTATTTCTAATTTATTACTAAAGTTTACATCTACAGTTTTTGCTCTTTTTATTTGCTTTTTTATTGCGATTGTTTTTTATGCATGCACACATGCATAGAACAATATCTATTTTTATTTCTTAATTTTTATATGCTAACTTACTTTATTCACTATATACGTTTACTTTTATGATCTGTCAATTTTAATGCCGCTATTTGTAATAAGACCTAAGACTCAATTGTTCTACCCTTTTTTGCCTCTTTGCACTTCACATCTCAATGACTCAGTATTGAGTGTCGCTACTTTAGCTGATTGTGCTTAAGTTTTTTGGGGTCGTCTAGATGTTTTTGTACGGTCGTTTATCAACCTGTCCTCCCATCCAGTGCTCTGCTATAGGACCCTTCGACTCCTCTAGACTGTCCCATGTCCGATTTAGTTATTGAACGACTGGCTAGAGATTAGCTGTATGCCACCGACGATCTCGCCAGTGCGTCCCACTTTCTTCTAATCGGACATGTCTCACTAAAGGCGTTATGTGCTGTGTCTGCATGTTTTGCCTTTGTGCAGTTTTTGCATGCTGGCTGCTCTGCAGCCATCCATCCTGCGCAGTCGTTTCTAAGGTGCGGTCCTCCGCAGTGACTGCATACTTCAGTGGTTTCGTTACAAAGCCGCCTAGTATGTCCATACGCTAGGCAGCGAGAGCATTGGACTAGGGGGGATTGATCCACTACCCGTACCCTTTGGAGGTCTAGATGTAGCGTGCCTCGAGCCGTCATGAGCTGCCACAGTCGGGGTGATACTCTAAGTACCACGTGGGAGGTGAGTGGGTTCCTGGTTTTCTTCCTATACTTGACCTCTAATCGGAAGTCCTCCTCACTCACCCCCTCCAGAAGGTGTTTATTCTGGTTTTTTATACCGTCGATAAGATCCCCATCCTCTGTACAGCCCACGACGTCCCGGAGCATTACGAGCGGGTCCTTGTTTTTAATATCTTCCGCTACAAGTAATGTTCCTTCTTCGTTTATCTTTTCCTTTATCTTTTTTATTTCATTCCTATCGCTACATCCGATGATAATTTTCCTATCTCTTGCTTTCCTGACAGCGTCTATTCTTAGTCCCTGGTCCCTTGCTTTTATAACGTTTTTGATCCGCTCTATTACTTCGTCACCGGTCTCCATGTCATCCACCGAGGTGACGGCGACCGAGTGGAGAGCCACCGATCTCGGTGGAGTGTTTGGAGCGGTACTTGCGGTAACGGTGGCGTACGTTTTCTCGGGCTCCGTCCTTGCATGCTCTTGGAGGGCCTCCTTTAACTTGGCCATCTCAACTTTGTTTTCTTGAAGAACTCTTCCGTGTTCTATGAGTTGATTGTAAAGCTTTTCTTCTGTTTTGTTTGTGCTAACTTTTTCTTCTACTTTGGTTTTCTCTTTTGCTGTTTCTTCTATGTGTTCGCATTTTTTACATGATTTTACTTCTGTTTCCTTGCATTTCGCGTCGAGTTCTTTTACAATTTGATAGAGTTGGTCTAGTGTTTTAGTTAGTTCTGTTTTAATCTCGGTTTTTAAGTTGCGTGAGTTGCTAAGTGCGGTTTTTGCCTGATTCAGGTGTTTTCGTGCTTCTGCCACTCTATCACGCTCCGATCCCCGAGATGTCGTCGCGGTAAGTGAGTCTGGTCGTACTGGATAAGTCTTCAGTTGTTTCTTGGGTACTTCGGAACTTGTTTCCTTTTCCCACTCTCCAATACTGCGGCGCACTTTGCTCATTGCGGTCTCTCCACTGGGCGATGGTCCTGCCACATCCATTCTCGTGGGGGGGCTGCGTCTCACTTCCGCTTTCTTAGGCGTACGGTGACCGAACATTTTCAGGGGAATGTGTCAGTCTTAAAATGTATATATACTGTATAATGTCCCTCCGTATGTAAAGGGTACGTGGGAATTGAGTCTTGATTAAAAATTTTAATAAACAAGTTAAGAGTCAACAAAAGTAAACGTATATGTCAATTTACTATCTTAAGATTAGGTACAATAATTCTATAGTCTATCTATGTTATTTGTCTTATGTCAGTTTAGAGCTTTTTATCAGCTCTACTGTCTCTATTTTTACCTATTTATACTCTATTTTATCCCTTTTACTAAAGGGAGTCTTAATTTCTATTTAAAACTAAGTTTATTTTTGAACTCTACAATTTTGTAGAGCGGGTAAAGTTGAAAAAGTTTTCGTTCGGTTTGACCTTTATGTTAACGTGTGCAGTTGGTAGTGACCAGCACTCCACTGAAAATCCGGATCAGATCGGCCCAGTAGTTGCCGAGATACGGGGCCTTGAAGTTTCAGCCGAGCTAAACAAAATGGCCGCCGAAATGAAAAGCTCCGTATCTTCGGTTCCCGCTGAGCTACAGAGATGCGGTTTTGGGCTGGTGGGTAGCCTCTGAGAGCTCTCTTGTGCGGTGAGTAGTTTTGGACACTCTTCAAGGTAGAGCGCCAATTCCGGTTTGGTGTTGTAGATACTCTCAAGGAGATTCCTTTGAGCCCAAACCAGCTTCACGACCTCCGTCTCTGAGATATTTCGACTCTGAAAAACTCTATGTAGAGTTGGGGTAATATTGTAACAAAATAGTATAAAAGTATCTGTTACTACTAGCGCCATTTAGTTACTCTGTGGTCAATAAATTAGTCTATGAAACGAACCACCGTGTTTAACTCTATTAGGTTATGGGCTTACGTGAAATAAAATCGTTATTATAGATAAAAGTTTTCAGTACTGTGTGGTTTGGTAAAAATGACGTCGAACTACTTAGCTAACATTCCGAAATTGAAAGGGCGCGAGAACTATGAAGAATGGTGTTTTGCGGTACAAAATGTGTTGGTGCTTGAAAACATGGCGTCCGCCATTACGCAGAGGTTAGCGGTTCATCTACCGAAGTCCAAATCAGACGATGCGAAAGCTAAAGCGAAACTAGTGCTTACTATTGATCCATCATTGTATGTGCACATAAAACACGCCGCAACAACCTACGATTTATGGGAAAAGTTGAAGAATTTGTTCGATGACACGGCTATACAAGAAAAATTGGTTTGCTGCAAACTCATCAACATTCGACTTGAAAACTGTGACTCGATGACCCAGTATGTAACTCAGATAGTTGAAACTAGCCAGCGATTCAAAGGTACAGGTTTCAAAATCATCAGATGAGTGATTGCATTAATGTTAGCAGGATTACCTGAAAAATATGGTCCCATGCTTTGGCGGCTATAGAACATTCAGGCATAGAAATAGTGCAGATGTCATAAAAACGAAGCTGATGGACATGTTAGTGAAATTGGATCTGTTTCCGTTTCCAGTTCCGAGACTGCTTTTGCCGCGAATAATCGTCAGAAATTTAAGAATAATAGTAGCCATAAAATGACCAGAGAGTGACAGAAACGTCAAAACCTGTCAAAGTCATAAATGTTATCGGTGTAAACAAACGGGCCACTACAAAAATCAGTGATCCGACAAATTCGAAACAAGCAAAAGAAAACAATCTAATGCTTTTAGTGCTATTTTTTGAGTGGAAAGTTCAATTGCGATAATTGGTACATCGACAGCAGGGCTAGTAAAACACATGACAGCGAGAAAAGAATATATTGTCAATCCATCTTATGGAACATAAAACCAAAGAGATCATAGTTGCGAATAAAACGTGTGTCCCGAGTGCTGTGTTCGGGTGATGTGAACATAATTACAGTTATGAAGGATGGAATACGACATCACAGTTTCCGATGTATTGATACCCAGTTTAACGACAAACTTACTTTCCGTGAGTAGATTGATTGAGAACTGGAAATAATGTAGTGTTCAAAGAGAAATGTTTACATTTACAATCAACAGGGCACTCTAGTTGAAAGGCAGAACAAGTTGATGGTATGACAGATTATACACTTAAGGAAGTGGTACAGATATTGGCAGCGACAGCCAAAACATCCAGTGAAACCTGGCATCGACGTTTGGGGACATCAACAGTACCAGTTTGAATAAATGAAAAATGGAGCTACTGAAGGTATCTCATACACAGATATAGCAAAATAGACAAATATAAGTGTACAGTGTGTTGTAAGGGAAGCAGACAAGGCATTCTTTTCAGCCTAGCTCATCCAACACAGAAAATGCACTAGATTTGGTACACTCAGACGTGTGTGGTCCTATGGAGAATGCATCCATTGGAGGATCCAGGTATTATTGTTTTGTGGACGACTATAGCAAAATGGCTTTCATTTATTTCATGAAGGCAAAGTCTGAGGTATTTAAACATTTTAAAGATTTTCAGTCCATGGTTGAGAACCAGAAAAATAGGAAAATTAAAGTTTTCGGACAGATAACGGCGGTGAGTACTGCAACAAAGACTTTGATAGATATCTGAAGCAAGGCACAATTCATCAAAGAACTAACCCTTACACACCAGAACAAAACGGTGATGCGAGAGAATGAATAGATCTTTTGGAAAAGGCAAGATGTCTAATTATTGATGCGGGTTTACACAAAAGTTTTGGGCAGAAGCCGTCATACCTCTGTTTATTTAGAAATCGGTCAGTTGTTACCGGATTGAATGATATGACTCCATATGAAGTTTGGACAGGGAACAAGCCTTAACTGTCATGTTCGTATTTTCGGAAGTAAAGCTATGATGCATATTCCCAAAGAGAAGAGGTTGAAATGGGATGAGCAAGGCCAGGAACTCATTTTGGTTGGATATGCAGAGAATGTGAAGGCTATAGGGTTTATGACCCAGAAAATAACTCTGTCACAACAAGCAGAGATCTCATAATTATGGAGAAAGCTGAGAATACAGTGGATATCCCCATTGAATGCAAAGATTCAGCGGAGGATCAGGAACATGAGGAAAAGAGGGAAAGTAGTTTTAATGACACAGATATTGATGATGAGAAGGATATCACATATGTACCTAGATGCTTTCGAGTAAGTGACACATATGATAGCTGTGATAATCTAGTACAACATCAGAATTAGATGAGTCAGTCATAAATATGAATCAGAAGTTACAGAAAAACGAGTGAGAAAAATACCTGATAGATTTGGCTATAACCATTTGGTGTATTACAGAGCCAGAAGATTACAGAACGGATATTACACTCGAGGAAGCCTTAAATGGACCTGAAAGCAAACAATGGAGAGAGAGCATGGAGGAGGAGCTAGAATCATTCAGGAAGAATGATGCATGGGAACTCGCTGACAGGCCCCATGACTCTACAGTAGTGCAGTGCAAGTGGGTATTTAAAAAGAAATATGACAGTGTTGGTAAAGTGCGTTACCGTGCAAGACTTGTGGCAAAAGGTTTTTTACAAAAGGCGGGCATAGACTACCATGAGACTTTTTCCCCAGTGCTACGTTATACTACTTTAAGATTGTTGTTTTCACTGTCAGTAAAATTAGATTTAGATATACGTCATCTCGATGTAACTACAGCTTTTCTCAATGGTTACTTGAATGAATGTGTGTATATGGAAAAACCTATAAATTATAAAGATAGTAATAATATGAATAAAGTGTTAAAGCTTTAAACGTGCCATTTATGGACTCAAACAATCATCGAGAGCTTGGTATCAAAGGGTAACGATTATTTGATGACTTTAGGGTATACAAAGTCTAAATATGAACCCTGTTTATTTACAAAATTTGATGGAAATGTTAAGCACAATTGTCTTTTCGTCGATGATTTTTTTATTTTTCCAACTGAATACTGCAACTAACCTATTAGTTCAAGGATTTGAGTTGTAAATTTAAAATAAAAGATTTGGGTCAGATAAAGCAATGCTTAGGTTTAAGAGAAACTTGTTCAAAGGTTTAATAACAGTTGATCAGGAACAATATGTAGAAACTTTGTTAAGAAAATATAATATGTCACATTGTAAGACTGCTGATACTCCTATGGAAATTAATTTAACTTTAGAGAAAACTCAGAATAAAAGTTGTACAAAAATATTCCATATAGAGCAACTGATAGGCAATTTAATGTATTAGCTGTGCTAACCAGGCCAGAATATTACTTATAGTGTTTGTTATCTTAGCCAGTTTAACAATTCATATGATGAAACCTATTGGAAACACTTAAAAAGAATTTTAAGATATTTAAAAGGTACTAAAAGTCATAGTCTTGTATTTTCAAAGATGAATCTTGTATTGAAGGGTTTGTTGATGCAGATTGGTTCAGATGTAAGTGATAGAAAATCTTTTTCAGGATTTTGTTTTAAATTATCAGGTTCTGTTATATCTTTGAATGTCGGAAGCAAAGAAGTGTTGCATTGTCCTCAACAGAGGCAGAATACATTGCCATGTCAGAAGCTGTAAAGAGTTTCATTTACTTAAAAGAATTTTTGTTTGAAATTTTAGGCTTGATTCAGAAATTATTACTTTGTATAACGATAACCAAAGTGCACAAAAAGTTAATTTTGAATCCAGTGTATCATAGGAGGTCTAAACACATAGATATAAGATATCATTTTGTTAGGGAGGCAGTGGCAAACATGTTTATAAAAGTAGATTACTTGGAAACAAACAATATGCCAGCTGATATTTTTACTAAGAGCTTGGGTTCTGTGAAGCATAAATATTTCACTAGAATGCTTGGTGTATTGCCTGTTAATAAAGTAATGTATACATGATTTTGTTAAGCGGAGGTGTTAATATTGTAACAAAATAGTATAAAAGTATCTGTTACTACTAGCGCCATTTAGTTACCTGTGGTCAATAAATTAGTCTATGAAACGAACCACTGTGTTTAACTTATTAGGGGCTCTATGACGAATTTATATCTATCCAAAACAATATAAAAAAAAAAAATTTGGGGGGATTGTAAATGAACTATATACTTCAACATATTAAAAAATTTTTAGTTCAAAAATTTTTGCTCTACATTAACTTGTAAAAATTTTTAAACCACCATACACAAAATTCTCCAAGTCGATGTGACGTCACTACTTTGCTCACCTGAGCAATTTTGCTCAAAAATTTCTCAATATTTTTTAAAGTTTTTACTCAAAGATTTAAATTTATTACTCAAAGTTTTAAAATTTCTCAAAGTGTTTAAATATTTTGCTCGAAGTTTTAAATTTACTAAGTTCGTTTTTTAAATTTTGCTCGAAGTTTTAAATTTACTAAGTTCGTTTTATAAATTTTGCTCGAAGTTGTGCATTACATTTACTTCGGACTTCTTGTTACATTTATTGCAATGTTCCTACAAACAGATGCTACACTTGTATTTCTGAGGAAATACGGAGGTCAAAGCGGTCAAGTCGCTCAGACCACGTGTTTTAAAATTTTTCAAATTGTAATTTGGGGTGGTTCCCGCTGTCTTTTTAAATTTTTTCTTTTTGTGAAAACATTTTTTATGTTTATTAATTAATATAGTAATTTAAAATTTTGAAAATTTTTGAAATTGAAAAAGTTTGAAACACGTTTAAAACTACGTAAATTTTTTGTTCCAAGGGTATTGCAACTCTTGCAAAACGCTATATCTCCAAAAGTTGGAGTCGGAAAATTTTGAAAATTGGTATCAGTAGAGATGAAGATATGTACTATTTATTTAAGGTATAAAAAGTGTAGGTTGTCGCTTTAAATTTCGAAATATTTAGGTCTAAAGTTTTTGTTTACAAGTTTACGAATTGCAAAAGTTGAAAAACCTTATATCTTAAGAACTACTTATCGGATTGAAATTCTGAAAACTGCTCCAGTCTTCTCTTCTTGTCAGCTATCTGATGGTGCAGTCCGGAACCTCCGGACTGTAACCGGACGATGACCGCGTGCACGTGGTTTTTGGAAAACTTCGTTTTTCTTCCAAACCAGTTAGCGGAAAAATCCCAAATTTTTGTGGCACTTGTAACTGCCACAGGCACACACAAAACACTTGTAAAACTGGGGGGTCGTCGATCAAAATCACACGCCGCACGCCGAAAACCGCCGAAAAGTTGGTTTTTCTTCAATAACTTCCACAGTTTTTCTCCGATTTTTCTAATTTTTCATATTTTGAAAGGGCTTGTTACCGCGCACTCAACGATGTATCACACTCCGGAATTCGCGAAACTTTTACCACTTATAGTATTTTTCGAACGCGGAGCGACTTAAAACCGTGACGCTCGGGTCTGTGGGTCAAACCGGACGGTTAGGTTAGGTTAGGTTAGGTTCTACAGAGGAGTGCCACCACTGTGGCGTATGGCCGAAGAGACGGCCCAACACGCGTTGGAAGAGTGCCCAGCCTGGGTCGAGCAACGCCGAGAGCTGCGTAGTAGTCGTGGGCACGACCTTTCGCTTCCTGCTGAGTACGCAGGATGCTCAGAGAGCGAAAGGTCGGGGCGCCGTCCTTGCTTTTGCGAGGATGTGATGGCCGGAAGGAGGCCGCGGAAAGGGACAGGAGGCCGTGAGCGCCCTGGCTATCCGCAGAAGAAGGCCAGGGCGCCGAAGAGTGGCGTACGCGCGCAACCTTCCCCTGACATGAGCCCCTGGGCGGCCGGGCAAGAGGGTGCCCGCCGCCCAGAGAAGGGCTCAAGAGGGAGCGCCGTGCTGTTTGTTCCGGCACGGCGCCTAAAGGACGTTCCGGGTGTCCCAACACACCTGGAGAGAAGAGGCCTCGACAGGGCCACGTCGCGCCGGGGTCGCCGAAGACTGTTATCAGTGCCTGCGGCCCCGGCTACAGCGACATGAGAAAGGAACAACTGTTGGTTTTTAGTGGGTATACCGGCTGCTCCATCTTGGTCCGGGAGCTCACATATCCCTGCTGCCCCTCACTTTGGCGGCGGGGAATCGTAAGCTGGATTTTTCCAACGGCAAAAAAAAAAAAAAAAAAGGTTAGGTAAGGTTATTTTCCGGTGTGAGTTGTCGATCTCCCATCCGGCGCGTCCCCAGGTTGCGGATAGGCACGCCCCCAGATATGGGGGGTACCGGCTTCGGCCGGCGGACAGAAACTGACAGGGGTGCTGCGTCTCTGCTCCGTTAAAGGGTGGAGATGTGAGAGGAGCAGTTGTTCCAGAGGTGAGCCTCTTGAGGCGGGCCTCAGACCTCGCTCCCTGTACCCCTCTTGTTAAGAGGAACACGGGATGTGAGCTGGTCTCACCCCGGTGAGTGCGTCAGAGCCTCGCCGAGCGTGGATGTAGGAAAGAGCAAAGGTATGAAAGAGTAAAGGCATGAATGTGCGTGGGGGATTGGGGCAAAGGGCAAAAGCGAGATGTATAATGGAAGTCCGAGAGGGACGGGATGATTCGTCTGTGTATTGCACTCGGCTTTGCCTGAACACCGGGCGATCTCGGCCTGTCGGGTGCCGTGGATCACGTCTCGCGGCCTGCGGCAGTGTGAGGGTCTTGCCTTCATTGGCCTGGACCGCGAGGAGACAACCTCTAAAAACCGTTGATCTCGGCGTTGTGGTACGTGGCGTCGGGTGCTCGCAAGAGGGCTGGAACGATACACCAGCCATAGCGGCCCAACTCTGGGAACTTCCCGCCCCAGGCGCTTTAGGTTACCGGTGCTACATGGTCCCTGGCCCGGTGGACTTCTTTTACCTAGTATTCGTGGGATTTAATATGGATAAATCAAAAATAAACTCAAAAACAAGAAGCAGGATCGACAAAAACGACGACATTGGCGAGAAAACGGACACCGAAGTCTTTTCGGAAGGATCAGTGGAAAGGAGAGGCGCGGACCAGGCGAGGGCCGGCTCTCCGATAATGAAGGCGCGGGGTTTTCCCCTCAAATTCATTTATAGAAAGCGCACTCGAGAGGATACGGCTGGCACTCAAAGTGAGTCCTCCAGCGAGGAGGATCAGCCGGCGCAAAAGGTGGTGGCGGCGGAAGAAGAGGGCGACCCGCGTTCCTGATGAGACGAACGCGGGCGTTTTCTAGAACGCCCAACCGCGACAGCCTGCGAGATCGCGGTCCATTCAGGCGGCAGCCAGCAGGACCCTACCACCGATCTGGTTCTGCTGGCAAAAACGAGGAAGGCCTGGGGTGCAGAGCGTGCGGAAAAGGACCGCACGCTCGAAGAAATGGTAGAAGCTGCTCTGTAGGGAGCTAGAGGCCGTGGAGGAGGATGCCTCAACGGCGGAGGATGCAGGAGATGGCGCTCAGAAATCTGAGCATCATCTCCCAGGCTGCGCCAAAATCAGGTAACCTGAAGGGCACGCGTCCGTGCCCTAAAAGACTGCTCCTCGCCGTAAAACAGTTGGTGGACGTGCTTGAGCGTTTACTCCAGTCGGCCGAGATCCGTGCGTACTCGGCCGACAAAGGGCTCTAATAGCTCGGGTGGAGGCCTCCGAAGAGGAAGTGCGGACGCCTCAGACCGCTGGAAAAGAGAATCGGCAGTTGAAGGTCGCCGCTATGACGATGTCCACGTTGAGGGACTGCCTACGGATTTGGAACAAACCTGAGGCGCCTCATCGAGGACATGAGTAGGGCCCAATGTTGCAGGCCCACCGCGATGATATAGCGGACCGCCTCCTGCCGGAGAAGCGGCTCGGTCCACCGCTGGCCGCCGATAAAAGGGTGGCTCCAAACGTTTGCGGCGTGGTGAGGCCAGTTGCTCCCCTCGTTGTCCCTGCGCGCCCTGCTGCCCCACTACGTGCAGCGCCGGTGGCCGCAGCGGCAAAAAGGACCGCGACGCTGAAGGATGGGCCCTGCAAGCCTCCCAAAGGGAAGGCCAAAAGGGGAAGAAGAAGGGCCCCGGACCAACTTCCAGGTTAGGGCGACCAGCGCTGGCAGCAAGCGGCAACAAAGTCGGTGGCACCCAGAGCATCCCACGGATGGGTGGACCTGGTGTCACGCCGAAAACTGCTAAGCCTGGCGCTTCCCAAAGCGACGCAGCAAAAGAAGAGGATGCCAAAATAGCGCCCCTACCGTCGGTGTAGTTACTGCCTGCAGCCGGGCGCAGCAGAAAGTCACTTTATTCTGGCATCCTCCAGGATGCAAAGAAAAGTACAACTTGAAGGACATCGGAATTGATGGCTCCGGTTCCGCCATGCGGCAACGGGGCCCGAATCCTCGAAGTTCCGGGCCGCCTAGCGGCGAAGGCGCCAACCAACTTGCTGAAAAGCTCCGCCAATTGGTTGGTCCTGAGGTGGCAACAATATCCAGGCCCGAAAAGTGCGCGGATCTTCGCATCTCGGGCCTGGATGATTCTGTGGAAAAGACGGAGGTGGCTGAGGCGGTAGCGCAAAAAGGCAGCTGCCCGGTCACCTCCGTAAAAGTCGGAGAAATCCGCCAAGACCGCACGGGTCTTGGTGGAGTAGTGGTGCGCTGCCCAGTGGCAGCCACCAAAAAAATTATCGATGGTGGGCGCCTCCTGATCGGGTGGTGTTCAGTGCAGGTGAAACTGCTTGCGGCGCGCCCGATGCGCTGCTTCCACGCTCGAAACGGGCACGTAGCGGAGCAGTGCCACGGGGTCGACCGCAGCAGTGCCTGTACCTGCTGTGGCCAGCTGGGCCACCAAAGCAGAGGATGCCAGGCCGCGCCGCACTGTATTCTTGCGCGGCGGCCAATAAACCAGCTGGCCTATAAGTTGGGGAGTGCGGCCTGCACGACCACCAAACCGACAGGAGGCGATGAATATAGGAGGCCGGGCTTGGAAGCCAGGTGCCGTCAGTGCTTCGGCTGAGGGACCAAAGGCCGTCGAATAAAGATGGCCACGCTGAGCATCCTGCAGACAGCTGAACCACTGCGCCAGAGCTCAGACCTCTTGTTTCAGAGCATGGCGCAGTGGTCGATCAGGTGGCCGTAGTGTCGGAACCGTATTACGTTCCTCGGCAATCAACCGGCTGGGACCTGTCCGACACTGCGGCAGTGGTCTGCGGACTGCTGCGTGTCCTCAACCGAGGGACGAAGAAGAGGTCCAGGCTTCGTCGGCGCTCTGTTGAGATATTGCTGTAGTTTCAGCGTACTTTTCCTCCAACAGATCTCTCGCCGACTTCGAGGGCTACTAGACTCGATGGTCACTGATCCGTTCTTACGGACCCTTCCCTGTGCTGGTCGCGGGGATCTCAACGCCAAATCACCGGCTTGGGGTTCACCTGCGGCAGACGCACGGGAAGGACACTGAGGAGTGGCTCCGGAGGTCGGGCTGTCGGTCCTAAACAGGGGTTCGGTAAACACGTGTGTACGAGCCCAGGGCGGGTCGATCGTCGATGTATCGTTCGCCAGCCCCGCCCTGGCTCGCCGAATACAGGGCTGGAAGGTGTGACGGGCGTCGAGACCCCTGTCGGATCATCGTTACATCCGATCTCAGGTCTCCGCCTCCCAGACACCGGCACCTGGCCCTGGCTGGACCTCGAGGGACGACGGCCCCAGGTGGCGCCTCGAAGCCTGGACCGAGAGCTGCTGGAAGGAGGCGGCAATAGTGCAGTCGGGTTTCTGCGCCCAACATTGTCGATGTGGAAGGAGGCACAATGGCTCCGGGACGCAATGACACAGGTGTGACGCGTCGATGTCCGGCCAAACGTCTCCTCCTAAACGCCGGGTGTACTGGTGGAATCCAGAAATTGCCGCGATGCGCAGAGAGTGCATCGTGGCACGGCGCCAGTACACCCGTTGTCGGGGACGACGGCGCAGAGACCCGGCCCTGAGGCCGAATTGCTCGCCTTTCAGCAGCAAAGGATGGCTCTCAGGGAATAGCTGAGGCGATCGCCGCGGCTAGGGAGGAGTTGTTAGCGGCGCTGACAGTGATCCAGTGGGGCGGCCCTACAAATGGTGATGAATAGGCTTCGTCCTTGGGCCTCCCCACTCACCGAGAGTCTGGCGCCGCAGTTATTGTGGCTATCGCCGAGGCTTTATTCCCACAGCGAGAGGAGCACACGGCACCTCGATGGTCCCAAATGGCACGGATGAGGTCGACCCAGTTCCGAAGCGCCTAGAAGTCAGCCTGGAGAGTTCGGTGCAGCTCCTTTCAAAATGAGGGCAACGCACCGCCCCTGGGTCCCGATGGCATTCTGGGGACGCGCTGGCGCTGGCCCTAGGGACGCCCTGAGTTTCCAGAGTGAGGACGATGTTCTCTGCCTGTCTGGCTCAAGCCTTATACCACAGAGGTGGGAAGACAGGCAGACTCGTCCTCATCCAAAAGCGAGGGGCGTCCTGGCGGATCGCCGCCTCCGCCTACAGGCCTGATCGTGCTGTTGGACGATGTGGAAAACTTTGAGAGAATCGTGCGGCCCGCATCGTCCAGCACCTGGAGCATCGTCCAAATCTGGCGGAGTGGCAGATGGCTTCCGGCAAGGCCGGTCGACCGTCCACGCGGTGCTGCGGGTCAGGTCCCTGACGCAGGATGCGGTGTCCTGGGTAGGGTAGTAGCGGTGTCACTCGACATCGCCAACGCATTCTAACACCCCCTGGCCTGCATAAAGGAGGCGCTCCGATACCACGGGTGCCTCCCTACCCGCAAAGGGTGATCGGGCCTCACCTGTCGCATCGACGTGTCGGAGTTCCCGTGCCGAGATGGCCTGGACCATCGAGGTGCCGTGGAGTTCCACAGGGTCGGTGCTTGGGACCGCTTCTGTGGAACGTGGTTTTGATTGCGTACGTGGCAGAACATCGAGGGTGTCCGACGTCACTTGTTACGCGGACGACACCCTCGTCACCGCCCTGTGGCACCAATTTCGCAGGGCTGCGATTTCGCCACCGCCGGGCCGGCAAGTAATTGGGCGCATCCGGCTTAGGACTAGAGGTGGCGTCGAGAAAGTCCGAGGCCCTTTACTTACGGGCCTCGAACGCGCCACCTGCGGACGCCCACATTATCGTTTGCGGCGTCCGCGTCGACGTCAAGCCGACACGAAGTGATCCGGCCCAGTCCCAGACCGCGATGGAAGTTTTGGCCCATTTTGAGCGCCCTCGCGCCTAGAGTGGCGAGAGCAGCGGCAGCTCGGCAGACTGCTCCCAATACTGGAGGACCCAGCAGCTCCTGTCGCCGCCTGTACGCCGGGTTGTTAGGTCCATGGTCCTACTGGGGCACCGTGTGGGCTGACACTCTCCAAAAGGAGAGTACAGTAGCAATGAGGGAGGACCCAGAGGGTGTTGGCGATCCGGGCCGTACGGGCTACCGGACCATCTCCGGTGAGGCGGCGTGCCTGCTGGCTGGCTCCTGCCCTGGACCTGATGCAGAAACTCGCGTCACTCTTCTTCTGGCGCGAGGAGGCAAGGTCTCGGGGCTTCAGGCCAGCCCCAGAAGAGATAAGGGCGAGAGACGAATTGCGCCCCTTGCAACAGGAGTGGAGCTGCGGTTGAGCACCCCAGCGCCGGCTGTCGAACAACAGAAGCATACGCCCTGTTCTCAGTGGTGGCTAGAAGAGGATATGGCTCCTTGATCGTTCCGGCGCGACGCAGGTTCTCTCGGACATGGCTGTTTCGGGAGGTACCTGTGCTCGCGTGGCCGGTAGGAGCCTACAGAGGAGTGCCACCACTGTGGCGATGTGCCGAAGAGACGGCCCAACACGCGCTGGAAGAGTGCCCAGCTTGGGTCGAGCAACGCCGAGAGCTGCGTAGTCAGTGGGCATCGACCTTCGCTTCCTGCCGTAAGTGCGCAGGATGCCAGGAGAGCGAAAGGTCGGGGCGCCGTCCTGCTTTTTGCGAGGACGTGATGGCCGGAAGGAGGCCGCGAGGGACAGGGAGGCCGTGAGCGCCCTGGCTATCCTGCAGAAGAAGCGCCAGGGCGCCGAAGAGTGGCGTACGCGGCAACCTTCCCCTGACATGAGCCCCGGGCGGCGGCAGAGGTGCCCGCCGCCCAGAGAAGGGCTCAAGAGGGGCGCCGTGCTTTGTTCCGGCACGGTGCCTAAAGGACGTTCCGGGTGTCCAACACACCTGAGAGAAGAGGCCCGAGAGGGCCGCCGCGCCGGGGCCGCCGAAGATGAATCAGTGCCCGCGGGCCCCGGCTACAGCGACATGAGAAAGGAACAACCGTTGGTTTTTAAATGGGTATACCGGCCGCTCCATCTTGGTCCGGGGAGCCCACATATCCCCTGCTGTCCCTCACTTTGGCGGCGGGAATCCGTAAGCTGGATTTTTCCAACGGCAAAAAAAAAAAAAGGTAAGGTTATTTTATGGCATTCCGGGACGCGCACTGGCGCTGGCCCTAGGAGACGCCCTGGAGCCCAGAGTGAGGGCGATGTTTTCTGCCCTGTCTGGCTCAAGCCTTAATACCACAGAGGTGGAAGACAGGCAGACTCGTCCTCATCCAAAGGAGGGGCGTCCTGCGGACTCGCCCCTCCGCCTACAGGCCGATCGTGCTGTTGGACGAGTGGGAAAACTCTTTGAGAGAATCGTGGCGGCCCGCATCGTCCAGCACCTGGAGCACGTCGGTCCAAATCTGGCGGAGGGCAGTGCGCTTCGCAAGGCCGGTCGACCGTCCACGCGGAGCTGTGGGTCAGGTCCCTGACGCAGGATGCGGTGTCCCGGGGTGAGGGTGTTTTAATATGGATAAATCTAAAATAAATCAAAACACTAGGAGCAAAATTGACACAAACGACATTGGCGATAAAACGGACAACCGAATTTTTCGGACGATTCTGATGGAGAGGAGAGGCGACCAGGTGATGGCCGGCTCTCCGATGGTGAAGGCGCGGGGTTTTCCCCTTAAATTTTACAGGAAGCGCACAAGGGAGAATACGGCTGGCACTCAGAGTGAGTGTTCCAGCGAGGACGACCAGCCGGCGCAAAAGGTGGTTGCGGCGGAAGAAGAGGGGCGACCAGCTCTCCTTCAGAGAGATGACCGCGGGCGTTTCTTGAAACGCCCTACCGCGACATTGAGATCACGGTCGAGCAGCGGCAGCCAGCAGGACCCTACCACCGATCTGGTCCTGTTGGCAAAAACTAGGAAGGCCCAAAAGGCAGCAGAGCGTGCGGAAAAAGACCGCACGCTCGAGGATATGGTCGAGGCCGCTCGGAGGGAGCAAGAGGCCGTGGAGGAGGATGCCTTAACGGCGGAGGATGCAAAGGAGATGGCGCTCAGAAATCTGAGCATCATCTCCCAGGTTGCCAAAAGATCCGGCAACCGCAAGGCACTTTACGTGTGCCTTCAAAGATTGCTCCTCCGCCGTAAAACAGTCGGTGGACATCATCAGCCGCTCCATTTCCAGTCGGCCGAGATACGGAAGTACCTGGCTGACAAAAGGCGTTGGAAGCGAGAGTCTGAGGCTCGAGGAGGAGGAGGTGCGGCGTCTAAGGCTCGCTAGAGAAAGAGAACCGGCAGCTAAGGGCGGTGAAGGGCGATGTCCACGTTGAGGGACCGCCAACCGACGTCGAACAAATACTGCGGCGCCTCATCGTGGACATGTAGGGTCTATGTTTCAGGCTCACCGCGACGACATCGCGGACCGCCTGCTGCCGGAAAAGCGGCTTCGTCCTCCGCTGGCCGCCGATAAACGGGCGGCCCCGACATTTGCGGCAGTCGTAAGGCCTGCTGCTGCCCCTGCCGCCCCTGATACCCCAGCTGCCCCACTGCGTGCAGCGCCGGTTACCGCAGCGGCAAAAAAGACCGACACGCTGAAGAATGGGCCCCCTGCAATTCTTCCCCAAAAGAAGAATGCTAAAAAGGGGAAGAAGAAGAGCCCCCGGAACAACCCAGGCCAGGGTTCGACCAGCGCCACTCAAATGGCAGCAAAGTCGGCGGCACCAGAGAAGTCCACGGATGGGTGGACTCTGGTGACGCGCCGCAAAACTGCCAAGCCTGGCGCTGGTCCTAAAGAGACGAAGCAAATAAAGAGGATGCCAAAATTAAAGGCCCCTACCTCGTCGGCTGTAGTAATAAAGCTGCAGCCGGGTGCAGCGGAAAAAGGGGTCACGTATTCTGGCATCCTCCAAGATGCAAAGAAAACATACAAATTAAAGGACATTGGAATTGATGGCATCCGGTACCGCCATGCGGCCACGGGGGCCCGAATCCTCCAAGTTCCGGGGGCCGCCAGCGGCGAGAAGGCCAATCAATTGGCAGAGAAGCTTCGCCAATTGATTGGCCCAGATGTGGCAATAATATCCAGGCCCGAAAAATGCGCAGATCTTCGCATCTCGGGCCTGGATGATTCCGTAGAAAAGACGGAGGTGGCTGAGGCGGTAGCGCAAAAAAGGCAGCTGCCCGGTCACCTCCGTAAAAGTCGGAGATATCCGCCCTGACCGGACGGGTCTGGGCGGAGTAGTGGTGCGCTGCCCTGTGGCAGCCATCAAAAAAATTATTGATGGTGGGCGCCTCCTGATCGGGTGGTGCTCAGTACAGGTGAAACTGCTTGCGGCGCGTCCGATGCGCTGCTTCCGCTGCCTAGAAATCGGGCACGTAGCGGATCAGTGCCATACGGGCGTTGACCGCAGCAGTGCCTGCTACCGATGTGGCCCAGCTGGGCCACCAAAGTCGAGGTTGCCAGGCCGCGCCGCACTGTATCCTGTGCGCCGCGGCTAACAAACCGGCTGGCCACAAGCTGGGAAGTGCGGCCTGCACGACCACCAAACCCGACAGGAGGCGGACGAACAAGGAGAGGCCTGGGCTTGGAAGCCAGGTGCCCAAGCCCAGCGCTTCGGCTGAGGGGACTCAAATGGCCGTCGAATAAAGATGGCCACGCTGAGCATCCTGCAGACAACTCTGAACCACTGCGCCAGAGCTCAAGATCTCTTGTTTCAGAGCATGGCGCAGTGGTCGATCCAGGTGGCCGAGTGTCGGAACCGTATTACGTTCCCCGGCAATCAACCGCCGGGGACCTGTCCGACACTGCGTGCAGTGGGTCTGCGGACTCGCTGGGGTCCCTCAACCGAGGGACGTGAAAAAGGTCCAGGTTCGTCGGCGCTCTGTTGGGAGAAATTGTAGTCGTTTCAGCGTACTTTTCTCCAACAGATTCTAGCCGACTTCGAGGGCTACCTAGACCGACTGGGGAGCCGTGGGCTGCCTGGACGATGTGGAAAACCTTTGAGAGAATCGTGGCGGCCTGCATCGTCCAGCACCTGGAGCACGTCGGTCCAAATCTGGCGGAGTGGCAGTATGGCTTCCTGCAGGCCGGTCGACCGTCCACGCGGTGCGCGGGTCAGGTCCCTGACGCAGGATGCGGAGTCCCGGGTGAGGGTGTCTGGCGGTGTCACTCTGACATCGCCAACGCATTCAACACCCCTGCCCCTGCCGCATAAGCGAGGCGCCCGATACCACGGGGTGCCTCCTACCGCAAAGGGTGATCGGGGCCTCACTCGTCGCATCGACGTGTCGAGTTCCCGTGCGAGATGGGCTCCGACCATCGAGGAATCGTGGAGTTCCACAGGGTCGGTGTTGGGACCGCTTCTGTGGAACGAGTTTTGATTAAGTGCTATGGGGCAACATCGAGGGTGTCGACGTCACTGGTTACGCGGACGACACCTCGTCACCGCCTCGTGGCACCAATTTCTCGCAGGGCTGCGATTCTCGCCACTGCCGGTCGCCTGCAGCAATGGGCATCCGGCGGCATAGGACAGAGGTGCTCGAAAGTCCGAGGCCCTTTACTTTACGGGCCTCGAACGCGCCTACCTGCGTGACGCCCACATTATCGTTTGCGGCGTCCGCGTCGACGTCAAGCCGGACGATGAAATATCTCAGCCAGTCCTAGACCGCCGATGGAAGTTTTGCGGCCCATTTTGAGCGCCTCGCGCCTAGAGTGGCGAGAGCAGCGGCAGCTTCGGCAGACCGCTCCCCAACACTGGAGGACCCAGCAGCTCCCGTCGCCCCTGTACGCCGGGGTCCGTTAGGGTCCATGGTCCTGCATGGGCACCCGTGGCGACACCCAAAAGGAGAGAGAGACTAAGGAGGACAGGGGTTGGCGATCCCCACGGGAGGACCCCCGGGAGGCGCGGCCTGAGGGGCTGTTGGTCATTTTCTGGCGGGGAGTGGGCCGGCCGAATAGCCCGAGGACGTAAATAAGCGGACCAAGGGTGGGCTTGGCGGACCCCGCGCGGGCTCAAACCACTCGGCAAGGGTGGTGGGCCTGAATGGGCTGGCCCGCCCTGGGACGACCAGAGTAAGACGGACAGACCGCGGTCACTTTTCTTCTGGGCGCCGAGGGGCCGAGGCTCGGGGCTGCTTTGCCCAGGCCTTCCAAAGAAAGGAGGTAAGGGGCGCAAGAGTGATATTGGGCCCGGCTCCCTGGAAAAACAATGGAGTGGGAAGCTGCCCGGCTGAGCACCCCGCGCCGGCCGTCAAACCAACAGGTAGAAAATAGTTGGTTTAGGGTTGGGTTCGAAGGACACGGCCCTGACCATGGGAGAGGCGAAAGGTCGGGGCGCCGTCCTTGCTTTTGGAGGACGGATGGCCCGGAAGGGAGGCCGCGGAAAGGGCAGGAGGCCGAGAGCGCCCTGGCATCCGCAGAAGAAGGCCAGGGCGCCGAAGAGTGGCGACGCGCGCAACCTTCCCCTGACATTGGAGCCCTGGGCGGCCGGCAAGAGGGTGCCCGCCGCCCAGAGAAGGGCTCAAGAGGGAGCGCCGTGCTGTTTGTTCCGCACGGGCCTAGGACGTTCCGGGTGTCCCAACACACTGGAGAAAGAGGCCCGAGAGGGACGTCGCGCCGGGGTCGCGAAGACGTGATCAGTGCCCGCGGCCCCGGCCAGCGACAAGAGAAAGGAACAACCGTTGGTTTTTTTAGTGGTATACCGGCCGCCCACCTGGTCCGGGAGCACAATCCCTGGCTGCCCCCACTTGGCGGCGGGGAACCTGAAGCCGGATTTTTCCAACGGCAAAAAAAAAAGAAAAAGAAGAAGAAGAAGGTTATTAAGCGGTTAGGTAGGTGTCTTCCAGTGGAGAACCTTGCTTGGGCGCAAGCCAGGATGCGCAAGAAGCGAAACGTGGACAAGGAAAGGCGCCGTGCGTCTTTTGCAAAGAGGCGATGGCCCGAAAGGGGCCCGAGGGGAGAGGAGGCGCCCCCCCAGAGGGGGCCCGGAAAGGGGGCCGGCCAACCTTCCCTGAATGG
>JAGSMT010000108.1:1475000-1492540 GCA_029286875.1 Lamproptera curius | reverse complement strand
ATTTTTTACATACCCTTTTGTGGTTTTCTCTATATTTTTTACGAGCATGGCCATATATGATTTTGGTTAACATAAAATCACTGCCAAGGGTTTTAAAGTAAACTTGGAAAATTAATATAAATCAAACTTTGGAATGACCAGCCAAGAAAGATTGCGTCGATTGGATACTATCCGAAGACTTCTCCCTATTAAAGTTATAATATTCGGAAAAAATGTAACGCTACGTATTATCCTTTAACATAATTTGCTCAACCGTTTGGTTATTTTAAAAAATGTTATTTTTAAAGGTTTTATTCTACTTTCTGCGTTGATATATCAATAAATTTTTTGTAAAAGGAAAACCCCCAAACCCCGCTTGGCCCAGCGTGGTAGGATAAGGTCAAAACCCAATGGGGGGGTGTAAAGAGCTTTGCCCAGCAGTGGCCGTCATTTTGTAGAAGAACCAGAAACCCCGGTGCGATTGGCATCTTGGGGCGTTTGAAATACTACCTACGGTTTATGGCTTCTAATGGTATTAGGGGTCATCCATTGAAATGTGGTTAGCTCAAAATAAATCTTTTGCCTCGAAAGGGTAACACAGGAAAATTATCCCCTTTCCCAAATGATCGTTGTTCAGTCAATAAGTTTTATATTTTAAACCTACCCAGAAAACACGATGTTTTAGGACCCCGGGATTGGCAGATATGATGATAAACGTAAACCTTATCATAATTAGGTATTGAATGAAGATATTTTTAATCCAACAACTTTTATGGAAACTTAATTGTATCATCCTAAATAAACTTTGAATATTTCCAGTATAATTTTGGAAACATTTTAATTGTCTTATTATGGGTTATTCCTAAAATAAAATAAAGAAAAGTAAAAATAAATACTGTTCCAGAATCAAGTCGGCTCTTGCGGTATTATTTATCAAGAATATCAGACAAAGTCTTTGATATGGGGCCCCCTGGTATACTTTAGCTTTATTTCCAAATTAAAAGTTTTTGGCATTCTACTGGCAAGAAGTGAACGGAATAAACCGATCTTTGTCCTCCAAAAACAAGCTATTCAGGCAGTTTGAACCTGGGGCCCAAAGTCCCTGGAAAATTGTTCCGAATTAAAAATACCAAATTCTTCTTAAATACTATTGAAAACCTAATGAATGAAAAATAGAAATTTTTCCATAGACATTGTGATGAATTTTAAATAAATACAAAACAAAAATTTAGTTCTTCCAACAACTAGATTTGCAAGAATAAATTATTCTTTTAGGACAATTAATCGCTTTTTAACCAAAATCTAATAAACGTTCAAAATTAACTTTGTTAATAAGTTTAAAAAAGTAGTAAAAGGAACGTTTTAGGTTAAAGGTTATTATAAAATGGTTATAAATAACTTAACCTGGTATTAAGAATGCTCCCCAGGCTTTTTCAAATAAAAATTATGAAATTGTTTTAATTTAAGCTCATAAAAATATATATTATAATTGATTTTTTAAAGAATGACAAAATGGCCTGGTTTCCTTTCTGGTTTTCTCAGGTCGAAATCCTAATTCCCGAACCATGGGCGTCCTTGACAATCAATAAAAATTGTTACTCTTGTATATTGGAATAAATATTTGAATTTGGGTTTCAGGAACTTTTTTGGGACCAATTCAATTAGTATATTTTAGTACATACTTTGTTGCCACCCTTCTAATGGTAAAAAGCTTTTACAAAACCGGAGGTCGTGGGTTCAATTCTGCAGGGGACTCAATAAATTTTTAGTTGTTTCCTGCCGGTTAGGGCAATTTGGGCCCGTCCCCAAATGCCAAAATTGCTCATCCCGAACGCTCCCTCGGCATGAAAAAAGTGGTCCACCCAAACCCCATTGGACCCGGCGTGGTGGGGTACGGTCCCAAAATCCCCCGATGGGGGGCGTGTTTAAAGAGGCCTATGTTCAACAGGGACTAACAAGGCCTGATGATGATGATATTCCCGGGTTATGAGTTTTGGTTAAATTTTTTTAATTCTCAAATATCTATTAAAACTACTAATCAAAATGTCTTGAGATATTTTAAAATTTTATAATAAAAATTATTCTAATACGATTATTAAATTAAAATATTTTTTCCCTTCGTTTTTTTATAAAATCAACTTATGTATCAAACCTGTTCATAACAAATAATAAAAATGTTTCACCAAAAAGTTATTTAAACCGTTTTGGTTTCTCATTCTAATTTGTTTAAATTCTCCAGAAAATATTGCTGAAATTTCCTGTTTTTGGAAACCGTCTGGAACTCAACAATTAAATTAATCCAAATTCCCACAAGGGTTCATAATTAATATTAACTTCCAAAATTAATTTTTATTTATGATTTTTGGGTAAGGTCAAATTATCCCAAATTTTTAAAATACCTTTGTTTTCTTTCCAAAATATTTTTATGTCGAAAAAGGAACCTTCCTAAAAATATATAAATAAATTAATTTCCGCCAAAGTTTTAAAAATTTATTGGTTATTTTTTTTTAATAGAGAAAATCAATTTAAAGTTGCTTTATATATTGTGCTTGTCTTATGATAATATAAATACCATAAAGGTCTCTATGAACGGGTTTTCAAGTGATTTGAGATGGCTAACAATTATAACCATTGGGCCATGTAAATTGGGCGGCAATGATATAAACCCTTTTGTTTGGTGGCGAATCATTCACTGGACGTGGGATGAATAAGGAGACTATTGTCCAGCAGGGGGACAAAGATAAATTTTAAAAAAAGTAATCGATTTTGCAAAATTTGAAATTTATAAAACAAATTTATTTCGTGTTTTCAAGACAAGGTAGAAAATTCAAAGGACATTCTGACTTATTTTTATAATGATTTGAACCACATTAACATTGGAGCAGTAAAACAAAAGCAGGATCCTACCTTTGGACATTGACTTGTGTTTCGGGTTCTTATCTTACAAAAAGCTACCTTTGGAAAAATCTTTGGAAGAAACTTGGGAATAGAGGGAATAAAAAGGTTTGTCATTGGTCCTGATAAACGGTGGCTTTTTCTTTTTATTCAATTTTTGCTATCGATTATAGATATTAGAGCATATTTTTCTTCGTCGTAAATAAAATTAATTTTCCTTAACCGAAATAACGAATTATCGTATAATGGGAATTTTTAGTGTGGTAATATACAATTCTTGTTCCAGTAAAGGTAAAATACTCTATGAAATCTGTGTGGTGGCAAAAAGATGCAATAACAAAATACATTTTGATAATAAACTCAACGATGTTCATCATTTTAGTAGTGTGGTTATTCATTCAAAACTTTACAAAAATTCAAAGCTATAAATTGGGTCGGTCCCAATCCTATAACTGCAACTAATTCAGATACAAAATGATTTTTTTTAACGTATAAGTAGTTTTATTTCCTGGTTTGAAAACATCCAATGAAAAATTCTGAAGTTATATTGTAGTAAGGAAAACAGGTTGGTTTATTAACCTACCATTTCCTATATTTTAAAGCAAATTTAAAAGAACGTACTTCACCCAAAAACAATTTCAATCATGGTGAAGTTGTTTTCAAAACTTTTATACTCAAAAGTTTTTTAATTTTGCTATAAAATCAAAATTCCTTATGGGTTCAAGTTTTTTAATCCAATAAGGTTTTTGCTGGTGAAGGGCATTTTTTTCAGTATTAAGTAATACACACAAGAAAAGGTCTTAATTTATTCAACAAAAGAAAACAAAATCTTGGGCTTCAGTAAAATTCAATGAAAAAAGCAAAATAATATAAATTTAAAATAGCTTTGGGCGTAAAAAAATGCTTTTGAAATTTAAAACACCTTTAAGAAAACTGGAAATAAATTTGGTCTGTGAAAAGGTTTTCTTTCAAGAAATACTGAAGTATGATCCGTGGTTAGGTTTCTGCTTACCCTTAACTTTTGAATGCCCTTCAAATTACCATAATTATTGTTTATTTTTATGCTAATTAAATAAATTTTAGTAAAACATTTCTAAGGCAATGTTAAGTTTAAAAGTGTCGTATTTAAAGTGTTCAAAACTGCAAGAATAATGTGACTGCTTTAAAAGAACGACATGGAATTGTTTAATTATGGCAATTTTTTACCCTACAACATTTTATGTTCAAGTGGCCTCATACTAACTAACTTCCGCCATTGTTTTATTTTTTTACCTTAATTTATGCTTCCAAAGAACTTGTTGTGATTTATCTTATAAGCTTCATCTAAACAGAATTCTTGAACATTCCGGTGAGCTTGCCCAGACGAACTGTACAACTGCGGGGTTGGTGGATTGGTGACTCAAGGAACCGCCCTTCGGCGAAATCCGTTTTCCATTCAGGATAACTTCTTTTTGGGGTCTTTGGGATTTGACTTTTATTTTGGTTCATTTGTTTTTAATTAAAGTAATATATAATTTTTTGTCAGTTTTTCCTTAAAAAACGGTCTTAAGGCGATATCTGACGAAATTACCTAAAATAAAAATTTAATCTCAGTATAAAAATCCGTATTTTTTTTTAGGACAATTACAAGCATATGTCCAATACTTTCTTCTCTGCAGTTAATCAAAAATATTTAACGATTAATCTACGAAAAAAAAAATATTAGAGTACCTTATAATACGGGTATTGTTAAAAAAATAATTTCAAAATTCTTGTTAACTAATAAAAACGTTTTTTGGAAACTTTCCTAATTAATATTTTGGCCAATTAAAATGTTGCATGCAACAACAGTGTGTCTTTTATAAATTACAACAAAATTGATTTTTTATTCAAAGTTTAAACATATTATGAAGCCTGGTTTGTACGTGGTCTTAAAATTGAAAAGGTGGCAAAACGGGATTCCTATCATTTACGTGTTTAATATTTATTGTGGTTAATTAAAATCTAAAATATATTATATCTTGATTTGTATAATTGCTTTAATTAATTGCTTAAAATAAAACAATCGCCATTTAAATAGGGAAAATCAAATTTACAATTTTAATCAAGGTTCCGGACTCTCAAAATGCCTTGGAATTCATTTTCCTTTATTTCTTTGTGAATTAACATAAATGATAATAAAATTATTTCTATCCAGACCAAAGGGTTTTTATAATTAAAGAAAATCTTCTTTATGTCGGGTATTTATATCAAATCAATCTCAGTCAATTCTTGGAAAATTCACTTAAAAGCAAAACAGATACAAAGGTTTGCAAATTGACGTTTCAGTTTCCCCGTTGTTTGCCAGAATGGCACAATTAAAAAGCCCTGGGCCACCAAATCTTTTAATATTAAACATGGCACGGCAGGGGTATTGGAAAAATGAAAACAATGCTGGCATTGAAGGAAACCAAGGGCCAGAGGTCCTCTCGGTTGTTGGTTGCCAGGGAAGATATTTAAATTTGAAAGGGAAGTAACTGGACGCCTTTGAAGAAGGAGGCTGACAGAGCCCAAGGTTCCCTAAAGTTTGAAACTTAACGAGACTGTTGGCTGCCTCCCTTTGTGGTGGAATTTCGTAAATTCGATTTTTAGGTTAAAACCCTTCAAAACCTAGTTTTTGGGCTTTGGCCAAAACTAGGGTCGTGTAATCCTAATCCTGCGGGGAACCAATAAATTTTCATTGTTTGTTTCCTGGTTGGTCCAGAACAATTTGGGCCCAATTCCCAATTTGTCTGAAATAAGACAATCCCATCCGTCGGAAGGGCTAATAGTCGGTCCTCCACCAACCCCTTTGGACCAACGTGGTGGGAACGGTTCGTATAATTAAATGGGGTTATATTTGGGAAGTATGTCCAAATTGGATGCCAAGGGAATAAATGATGATGTTGGTTAAACAACGTTCTAATATTATGGCGACCTCCGGTTTCCAACGCTCCCTATCCACCTGGGCCTAAGGCGGCAGCAGAACCTATTATTATTTAGTTTATTTTAAGATTTTTAAAACATTACCTATATTTTAATTTCCTAAAACTTTTTCCTTTGTGTTTTCCCTTTAAGGACTTTTTTGGTTAAGGTTTCTGACAAGAGAATTAGATGAATAAAATTTCCAAACAAATAAATGGGAACTTAAATTTAAATATTTGAACGAAAAACGACTAATGTAATAAATTTTTTCCAAAATCATTAATTTAGTAGTATTGTAACCTATTTGTTTCCCTGTTCCAAAATCCGTTTATACCATTTTATTTAATTAATAACCTTCCGATTTATTTCATATATTGATTTATAACCCAATAAAATTTTTATCAAAGGAGGTTTTTTAAAACTTTGTCAACCTAGTTAGTTTAGAATTTATGGTTTTGGTGTAAAAGTTTTTTAAAATTTAATTTTAAAAATTTTTTAAACTTAAATTATAACTTTATTGATATGATCTGTTCAAAGATTAAATATAACGACGGTAAAAAGTATTGAAAAACCCTTAAAAAGTTTGAAAACATAATTGGTTATTAAATGGAATGGAATAAGTAAATGAATGGAATAGATGAATGGAAGTTGAATAGAAAATTAATGAAGGAATGAATGAACAGATAATGGAATGAATGAATGAAGATCGATCCCAATGAACAGATGAATAAATAAATAAATGAATAAGGTGAATGAATGAATGAATGGTGAATGTATGAATAAAAGAACGAATAAATAAATGAATGAATGAATGAATGAATGAACGAATTAATGAATGAATGAATGAATAATGATTGAATGGAATGAAATGAATGGATGAATAGTTGAATGAATGAATGAATAAGGGAATGAAAATAAATGAATGAATGAATGAATGAATGAATTTATGAATAAATAAAGGGAATGAATGAATGAAAGAATGAATGAACGAATGAATTATCAAATAATTAATGAATTAATTGAAATGAATGTATAGAAAAAAGAACGAATAAATGGAATAAGAATAAATAAACAATTAATGAATGAAGAATGAATTAATTAATGAATGAATGGAAAAGTTGAATAGAATG
This sequence comes from Lamproptera curius, assembly GCA_029286875.1. Classification (NCBI taxonomy): domain Eukaryota; kingdom Metazoa; phylum Arthropoda; class Insecta; order Lepidoptera; family Papilionidae; genus Lamproptera; species Lamproptera curius. Next base: position 1,485,614 of record JAGSMT010000108.1, on the reverse strand, counting down.
AAAAAAAGAACAATAAATAATAGAATGGAATTAATGAATAAATGAATGAATTAATAATCAAATTAATTAATAAGTGAATGGATGAAGATAAAATGAAAATGAAAATGAATAAATGGAAGAATGAATGAATTGAATGAATGAATGAATGAATGAAGATCGATCGAATAACAGGGTAAATAAATAAATGAATAAGTGAATGAATGAATGAATGGGAGTCTTATGAATAAAAGAACGAATAAATAAATGAATGAATAAAATGAATGAATGAACAAATTAATGAATAAATGAAAAATGAATGAATTGAATGGATATTGAAATGGATGAATAGTTGAATGAATGAATAATGAATAATGAATTAATTAATGAATAAATAAATAAATGAATAATGAAAAGAAAGAACGAATAAATGGAAAGAAAATAAATGAAGTTACTAAATAAATAAAATTAATAAATTGAATGAATGAATGAATAAATGAATGAATGAATGAAAAGGAATAAAATAAATAATAAGAAGAATAAATGAATGAATAAATAAATGAATGAAAACTTATCAATGAATGAATGAATAAGATAAATTTAATGAATGGGTTGAATGAATGAAAAGATTAAAAATAAATGAATTAATAAATAAATAAAGAAAATTAAATAAATGAATTAATAAATGAATGAATGAATGGAATGATTGGGATGAATGAATGGATGAATAGTTGAATGGAATGAATGAATGAAGGAATAATAAATGAATGTGAATGAATGAATAATAAATAAATGAATGAATGAATGTTAAAAATGAAATAATGAATGAAAGATCCCGATCGAATAAATTAATAAATAAATAAATGAAATTAAGCAAATAAATAAATAAATAAATAAATGAATGAATAAAATAATTAAGAATGAATGAATGAATGAATGAATGAATGAATGAATGGAATAAGAATGAAAATGAATAAATAAATGAATGAATGGAAGAATGAATGAATAATAATGAATGAATAATGGATGAATGAATGAATGAAAGATGGATCTAATTGAACGAAGAATAAATAAATAAATGAATAAGTGAATGAATGAATGAATGAATGAATGAATTAGTGAATATTGAATAAAAGAACGAAATGAAAAGAAGGGGAATAAATGAACGAATAAATGTATGAATAATGAATAGTTGAATTGAATGAATGAATGAAGAAAAGAACAATAAAATAATGGAATAATGAATGAGACGAAAATGAATAATGAATGGAGGAAATAATAAATGAATGAATGAAAGAAATGAATAAATAGAGGAAGAATGACTGAACGAATGAATGAATAATGAACGAATGGAATGAATTAATTAATAAATTAACAAATAAAAATAAATAAATGGGTGAATGGAAAATAAATAAAAATGAATAAAACCGGAATGAATGAATGGATGAATGAATGGAATGAATGAATAATGAATGAATGAAAGGAATAATAAATGAATAATGAATGAATGAATGAATGAATGAATGAATGAATGTGAATGAATAATGTATAATAAAGAACGAATAAATGAATTAAAGAATGAATGAACGATGAAACGAATGAACAATCGAATAAATAAATAAAATAATTGAATGAATGAATGAATGAATAAATACCGGAAATAATTAAACAAATAAATAAATAAATAAATGAATGAATGAATGAATGAATGAATGAATAATAATGAAAGATCGATCTAATGAACGAAAGAATAAATAAATAAATGAATAAGTGAATAAATGAAGAATAAATGAATGAATTAAAAATATGAATAAAGGCAAAATGAATGAATGAACGGAATAAATGAACGAATAAATGTATGAATGGATATTATGATTGTAATAATTGAATGAATGAATGAATGAAAAAAAAGAACGATTAAATGATAATTAATGAATGAACAATGAATGAATGTAATAAATGAATAAGAAAAATGAATAAATGAATGAATGAATGACTTGGAATGAATAAATGAATGAACAAATGAATGAATGAAATTAATAAAATAAACAAAAAATAAATAAATAGGTGAATAATAAATGAATAAATGAATGAATAAAATGAATAATGAATGGATGAATGAATGGATGAAATAAGAATAAGATGAATGAATGAATTAATGAATGAATAAATAAATGAATAAATGACGAATGCGAATAAATGAATGAATGAATGTATGAATGAAAGAACGAATAAATGAATGAAAGATAAAATAATAAATGAATGAACGAATGAAATGAATGAACAAATAATGAACGAATAAATAGAAATGAATTAATGAATGAATATTATGAATAAAAGAACGAATAAATGGAATAGATGGAATGAACCAATGAATGAATGAAGAACGAATGAATGAATAAATGGAATTTGAATGAATGAATGAATAAATGAATAAATGAATTGAACGAATGAATAATTATCAAATGAATTAATAAAATGAATTATTGGAATGAATGAATGAATGAATGAATGAATGGAAATGTAGAATGAAAGAAGTTATTTGAATGAATGAATAAATGAACGAATGAATGAACAAATGAATGAACGAATGAATGAACGAATGAATGAACGAATGAATTAATGAATGAATGTATGGAATAAAGAACGAATAAATGATAATGAATGAATGAACGAATGAATGAATGAATGAATGAATAAATGAATATGAATGAATAGATGAATGGATGAATGAATGAATGAATGAATGAATGAAGAAAATAATAATGAATGTTAAAATGAATGGAATGAATGAATGGATGAATGAATGATGAATGAATGAATGTATGATTAGTAATAATGATTGAATGAATGAATGAATAATGTATGAATGAAAGAACGAACTAATGAATGAACGAATAATGAATGAATGAATGAATGGAATGAATGAATAATGAATGAATGAACAATGAATGAATGAACAAATGAATGAACGAATGAATGAACGAATGAATTAATGAATGAATTATGAATAAAAGAACGAATAAATGAATGAATGAATGAATGAATGAATAAATAAAGTGATTTAATAAATAAATGAATAAATGAATAAATTATGAATAAAATAATGAATGAATGAATGAACGATCAAGAATGAACAATCGAATAAAAAATAAATGAATAATTGAATAACGAATGAATGAAAATAAATGAATAAGTTATGAATGACTGTATGAATGAATGAATAATGAATAAGAAAAAATCGATGAAGAACAAAATAAATAAAGAAATGAATAATGAATGAATGAATGTGATTGAATGGATGAAAATGGTGAATGAACGAATAAAATTGAATGAATGAATGAATAAATGAATGAATGAATGACTTATAATGAATGAATAATGAATAAGTCATCGAATGAACGAATGTATAAATAAATAAATGAATAATGAATGAATAATGAATGAATGAATAATGGTAAATAAAAATGAATGATGAATGAATGAATGAACGAATGAATGAATGAATAATAATGAATTTATGAATAAAAGAACGAAAAAATGAATGAATGAATGAATAAAAGGAAGAAATAAATAAATTAATTAATGGTGAATGAAAGAAGAATAAATGAATGAATAATGAATATTGAATGGATGAATGAATGGATGAATAATTGAAATAATTAATGAATGAAAGAATGTAAATAATGAAATAAATAAACAATTAATAATGAATAAATGAATGAATGAAAACGAATAAATGAATGAATAAGTTTGGGTAATTAATGAATGAATGAAAAATGAATAGAAAAAAAATGAATAATAATAATTTAAGAAAGAACAATGAATGAATGTTAATAAATAAACAAATAAATAAATAAATATGAATGAATAAAATGAATAAAGAATGAACAAATGAATGATAATGGATGAATGAATGGATGAATAATGATGTGAATGAAGGAATAAAAATAATGAATGAATGAAAAGGGAATGAATGAATGAATGAAGAATAAAAGTGACAAATGAATGAAAGAACGAATAAATGAATGAATGAAGAAGAACGATCGGAATGAACAATCAAAATAAATAAATGTATAATTAATGAAATGGAATGAATAAATAATGAATGAAAATTGTAAGATAATAATAATGAAGATAATGAATAAATTTAAAATAAATAATAATTAAAATTAAATAAATAAACAAATAAAAAATGAAGAATGAATAATGAATGAATGATAAATAAAAATGAATAATGAATGAATAATGAACGAATGAATGATGAATGAATGAATAATATTATGAATAAAAAGAAAAAAAATTAATGAATGAATGAATGAATAAGTGAATAAAAATAAAAATTAATTAATATAATGAATAAAGATAAATGAATGAATGAAGAATATTGAATGGAAATAATGGATGTTATTGAATAATTGATAATGAAGGAATGAATAAATGAATGAATGAATGATAAAAATAAAGAATTAAAAAACGAATGAATGATAATAACGTATTAATGAATGATTGAATAAATGAATAAGGAATTATTGAATAAAAAGAACAATAAAAGAATGGAATGAATGAATAAAAAACGTTAATAATGAATGACTGAACGAAGATGAATGAATGAACGAATAAGAATGAATGAATGATAAATAATAATGAACGAATAAATAATAATAATAAATAAAGAATTTGAATGAATAAATGAATGAATGAATGAACAATAAATGAATGTGAATGTTTGGGAAAATTAATGAATGAAATGAATGAATGAAGAATAAGAATAAATGAATGGATGAATAATGTGAATGAATAATAATAATAAATGAATAATAATAATGAATAATGAAATGAATGAATGAATGAATAATGAATAATGTATGAATGAAAGAACAATGAATAATAATTTATAAAAAACAAAAAAAAATAAATAGGTGTGAATAAAGAATAAATGAATGAATAAATGATAATGATGGATGAATGAATGGATGATGTGAATAAGAATGAAGGAATAATAAATAAATGAATGAATGAAAATGAATGGATGAATGATAAGAATGAATGAATGAAGAATGAATGAAAGAACGAAAAATGAATGAATGAATGAATGAACGATCAACAATGAACAATCAATAAATAAATAAATGAATAATTGAATGAATGAATAATGAATAAATAAATGAATGAATGAATGATGAATGAATGAATGAATGAAGATCGATCGAATAAATTAATGAATAAATAAATGAATAATTAAAGCAAATAAATAAATAAACAAATAAATAAATGAATGAATGAATGAAAAATGAATGAATGAATGAATGAATGAATGAATGAATGAATGAAGATCGATCTAATGAACGAATGAATAAATAAATAAATAGACAAATGAATGAATGAATGAATGAATGAATTAGTGAATATTGAATAAAAGACGAAATGAATGAATGAACGAATAAATGAACGAATAAATGTATGAATGAATGTATGTTTGGTAAATACTGTTCACATTTCCCTACCTTAAAGGTTGCCACAGAAAGCAATAATAGATATAAACAACAATTATTTAGGCATATTATATAAAATAATTTGTAAATATTTAACGAACCTATTTAAATAAAATTAATTTAATTGACATTAATAATATATTAAATTATAATAATTGTTGTTGACATTGATAGGGTTTACCTATCTAATTTTTATAAAAACAATTAGCTAGTTTGCTTCTATTGTTTTCTAAAAACACAGCCAATGGCAGCTTGACAGACCCCTGCTTCTATTGAGCAGGATCAAACATTGACTCTCAATTTGGAATCCGTTCCAAGTAATTTAAATTAAATATTAAGACAACGGAGGAAACCTCTTGCACAATAAATAAAAATTTTACAATTAAGTAATGTATTTTAAATAATAAAACTTTTAATAATAACAACTATTGTATAAACCTGGTACATCAAAATATACAGGGAATTGCCAGTAAGGAACATGAAGTTGAGCTATTCTTAAATAGCGAAAATAGATATTTTATGTATAACTGAGCACTGGCTTCAAGAACATCAATTTATGCCTGATTTTGGATGTCACCAGGTTGCTAACCTATTCAGTAGAGATAAAGCTATACGCGTGGCTCTTTAATATTTATTAATAATGCTTTAAAATATAAAAATCGTAAAGATGTGGTGAGCCTCTCTATTGAGCGGACTATTGAAATAGCCTTGCAGAGCTGGAGCATTTCATTGTTGTATGCGTATACAGACCTCCCACTTCGTTATATGAACCTTTGAAATTGTGTTAGAAGATATTATTAAAGCTATCTGAATCTAATAAATACATTATAATTTGTGTGACTTCAATATTAATTTATTCGATAAATCTACAACCACAATTAGATTCAGATTATTGTTAAGTTCATATAACCTTATCAATTTATTTCTTGAACCTACTAGAATAACTGAGACTTCTGCTACATGTATAGATAATATACTTACAAACTGTAAACCTTTAAACAAGTCAATAATTAAAAATTAAGTTCTGACCACTGTGGCCAGCTTGCTTCTTTTAGATTAAATAAAATATCGGACAAAAATACAATTAAAAAAATTATGTTTGTTCCCATGTATAAAAATCGTATTGAGAAGTTTAGAAGTAATATATTACAAGAAATTGACTATTTACAGTATGATGTTAACCCACATGTGCTGTATAATACATTATTCTCTTTTATGAGGAAAGAATTTAAATCAATACTTACTTCCAAAACGGTTAAATCAAAGGGTTCTGAGCTTTTAGTGAATGGGCACAGTTGGAATTCACAAAAGCAGAGCAAAGATTATATGAGCTTTACAGTGAAAAACATATAATCATAATAAGACCTTTTTGCACATGTCAGTGCTTATTCAAAATATTTAAAAAGTTTGTACTGTCATGAAATCTATATATATAAAAAAATTAATAAAATTCATCAGACAAAATAAAAATGACTTGGAGTATTATCAACAGTGAAGCTGGAAGGGTAAGAACAACTCTAATATAGCTCTAAATATTGATGACCGTTCCATAGAAGCTGACGAAGATGCTGCTACTTATTTCGAAAAATTCTTCTCGGACATTCCGGTTTCTACTACAAGTCACTTTTATCTTCTCAAGCATTGCCGAGTCACTATTAAAAGATAATACCAATGAATGTACAGAGAATTTTAATTTTACGGACGTAAATACCGGAGATATTGTAAGTACATTTAAACTTTAGATATAAAAACTACAGACCTATGGGGATCTCTGTTAAGGTGATAAGTTCTATTATCGATGTAATATCACCTCACCTAGCAGCAATATTCAATGTAAGTATCAGAAGGGCGAGTTTCCTGACCTGATGAAGCATAGCAAAATTATTCCGATATTTAAATCAGGATGTAATACGGACCTAATAACTTCAGACCAATATCTATACTGCCTACTCTTAGTAAATTATTTGAAAACTCTTACTAAATCAATTAGTTAAACATTTCAATCGCAATTGCCTTTTAAATAACAAGCAGTATGGATTCACTAGGGGTCGCTCAGACAACCGACGCAGGCATCAGGCTGGTCAAAGCATTTTTGAGGCTTGGGAAGCATCACAGGATGCTGTAGGCATTTTCTGTGATCTCAAAAGACTTTTGATTGTGTACGCCATGAGACTGGTCAGGAAATTATGTCACTATGGTGTAAGGAATACCGCACTCAACCTTCTGTCTTCGTACCTAAGCCATCGAATTCAGAGGATTGACGTGAAATGGTAAAAGATCTCCCGGGGCCCCGGTAAATATAGGGGTCCCACAAGGATCCACTCTTGGGCCTTTTCTCTTCCTCATTTAAATAAACGACTTACCTGATGTGTGATAAATAATAGCGAAGAGATAGTATTATTTGCAGATGATACCTCCCTGATTTTTAAATTAAACGACATACGTCAATAAATGACGATGTAATACTCTCTCTAGAGTAGCGAATTGGTTTAGTGTTAATAACTTGTTATTAAACCAAAGAAAAACAAAATGTATTAGATTCATGACTCCTAATGTGAAACATGGTAAATTTGAAGTGGTTATAAATGGGGAGGCGTTAGACGATAGTTGAATCAACTGTATTTCTAGGAATAACCTGTAGATACGAAACTACAATGGAGCCCATATTAATAGGCTAGCAAGTAAACTAAGCTCTGCAGCTTACGCTGTGAAAAAATTAGATTATTAACCGATGTGGAGACAGCTCGTTTAGTATATTTTAGCTATTTTCATAGGTATTATGTCTTATGCGCATTCTACTGTGGGAAATGCGGCAGAATACTAATACGATCTTTGTCTCTCAAAAACGCCAATTCATTGCAGTCTATAACCTGGGCTCCAAAGAATCATTAAGAAAGTTGTTCACTGAAATAAAAATAATGACCGTTAGTTCTCAATACATATTTGAAAATTTAATGTATGTGCAAAAAATAGAAATGATTTCCTAAGACATTGTGATGCACATAACATAGATACAAGGAACAAACATAATCTAATTCTTCCAGCAACTAGACTGCGAAGAGAATAAGTAAGTTTTATGGGACAATGGATACGTTTTTACAACAAAATCCCAGTAAACGTTCAGAATTTAACTATTAATAAATTTAAAAGGTAGTCAAGGAACGTTTATTGTTAAAGGTTATTACGATATTAATGAATTTTAAATGATAACTAAGCCTGGTAATGGAATGCTCGCTCCAGGTCCTGTTTCAAAATTGCATAATATGAATGTCCAATTATCAAAATGTTTGTTATTTTTTAAAGATGACATAAAAATAGCCCGCTGAGTTTCTTTCGCCGGTTCTTCTCAGGCCTGTGGCGTCCTTTTCCGAACCGGTGGTAGTGTGTTTGACAATCAATAAGCAAGTGTAAACTTTATATTGAATAAAGATATTTGAATTTGAATTTGAATTGAATTTGAATTTAATAATGAATGAATGAATGAATGAAAGAAAGAACGAATAAATGAATGAATGAATGAATGAACGAATGAATGAATGAAAGAATGAATAAATGAATGAATGAATGACTGTATGAATGAATGAATAAATGAATGAAAGATCGATCGAATGAACGAATGAATAAATAAATAAAATGAATAAGTGACTGAATGAATGAATTAATGAATGAATTAGTGAATGTATGAATAAAAGAACGAAATTAATGAATGAACGAATAAATGAACGAAATAAATGTATGAATGAATGTATGATTGTAATAATGAATGAATGAATGAATGAAAGAAAGAACAAATAAATGAATGAATAAATGAATGAACGAATGAATGAAATGAATGAAGGAATGAATAAATGAATGAATGAATGAATGAATAAATGAATGAATGAATGGCTATATGAATGAATGAATGAATGAAAGATCGATAGAATGAACGAATGAATAAATAAATAAATGAATAAGTGTGTGAATGAATGAATGAATGAATGAATGAATGGTAAATGAATAAATGAATGAATGAATGAACGAATGAACGAATGAATGAATGTATGAATAAAAGAACGAATAAATGAATGAAAGAATTAATGAATAAATGAATGAATTAATAAATAAATAAATGAATAAGTGAAGGAATGAATGAATGAATGAATGAATGAATGAATGAATGAATGAATAATCAATGAATGAATGAATGAATGAATGAATGAATGAATAAATGAATGAATGAATGAATGAATGAATTAATGAATGAATGAATGAATAAATGAACGATCGAACAATAGACCAATGAATAAATAAATTAATGAATAAGTGAATGAGTGAATGAATGAATTGAATAAATAAAGTGATTTAATAAATAAATGAATAAATTATTATATAAAATGAATGAATGAATGACTGAATGAATGAATGAACGATCGAACGAATGAACAATCGAATAAATAAATAAATGAATAATTGAATGAATGAATGAATGAATTAATAAATGAATAAATGACGTTGAATGAATGAATAAATGAATGAAAGATCGATCGAATGAACGAATGAATAAATAAATAAATGAATAAGTGATGAATAATTGAATTAATAAATGAATTATGAATGTATGAATAAAAGAAACGAAATTAATGAATGAACGAATAAATGAACGAATAAATGTATGAATGAATGTATGATTGTAATAATGAATGAATAATGAATGAAAAAAAGAACAAATAAATGAATGAATAAATGAATGAACGAATGAATGAATGAATGAAGGAATGAATAAATGGAATAATGAATGAATGAATAAATGAATGAATGAATAGCTTATGAATGAATGAATGAATGAAAGATCGATAGAATGAACGAATGAATAAATAAATAAATGAATAAGTGTATGAATGAATGAATGAATGAAATGAATGAATAGTAAATGAATAAATGAATGAATGAATGAACGAATGAACGAATGAATGAATGTATGAATAAAGAACAAAAATATGAATGAATTAATGAATAAATGAATGAATTAATAAATAAATAAATTAATAAGTGAATGAATGAATGAATGAATAAATGAATGAATGAATGACTGTATGAATGAATGAATGAATGAATGAATGAATGAATGAATGAATGAATAAATAATGAATGAATGAATGAA